>JBCEWC010002358.1:0-34969 GCA_038996855.1 Solanum aculeatissimum
ATCAAGTCCCACATACCTTAATTCCACTAACAATAAGCAAAGTCAAACTTAGTCAACGTCTTCTTCCCCGAATTCTACAAGCTTGTTTCAATGGAGGCCAAGAGAGTCTTAGAATCTTAAGAGAGTGTATAGGAGAATTTGAATGGATGAATGAGGGTTTGGGGAATGTTTTAGGAGTTTAGGAGACCTTAAGGGACCAAAAGGTGGCTTAGGGAAATGTTAAATTATGAAAATACCATTAATAAAACATAACTTTCCAAAACTAAGAAATGTCAAATGGAAGATACAGTGCCGTTTACTGGTCAACGAGCTGTTCAACTCCCCCATCTCACCATACTTAGCCAAATATTCAGCGCGAACTTTTGGAGGACTTTCTGTAACACTTCACGAACAACTTGACGGACCGTCTAAGGTGTGAATATCTGTGTGAGGTCCCGTCAGCCTATATTTAGCCTCCCAAAATTTAGCCTTGGCTTGTACAAGCTACTGCCCCACTTCATGGGGCAGTACACGGACCGTCTAGGTCCAAACGGACCGTCCAAGGTCTCGTTGACTTACACTTGTCTTAGGGGTGGTTCCAGGATACCCCTAGCTCACTGGAACACTTGACGACACCCCAGATGAGCCGTGAAAAGTTTCACGGCTCGTGGCCCTGTCCTTGGTCATTTTTCTGAACCTATCTCCAATGTCTTCCGAATTTCAGACATCCTCATTTTTTGGGCCATATCTCCCTCATACGAAATCCAAATTGAGTGAAACTAGTTGTGTTGCAAAGATAACTCAAAGAGAGTCAATTTTATATGTAGTAGTCCACATGGTTCATCCCACATCAAAAGTTATGACTATTTAAAGTAAACTACCGAAACTATCCCTCTAGGCCACTAACTAGCCCCATTTGCATTCGGCCACTTAAGCTCAACCCGTGGCTACCAAAAATCAACCATGACTTGTAGTAAATCATATAATACCAATCATAAGGAGATTTTAAAATTTTTTGGGTTGTTACACCTGTGCAAAATAATACTTTGCTAATGAGAAATCATGAAGCCTGTCCCACTGGATCTGCTCCATTCCCTGAAGTGAATACTGTAGAAAGGTCTAATCAGTATGAATCAAGATAAAATAATTATCGTAGCTGTGGTCGCGATCATGGTCGAGGATGCAGGCGAGGGCGTGGTGGCCAACGAAATAATTATTGTCATCATGGTGAAAATAAACATGAAAATAATAAAGTTTCTCAAAATAATACTTCCAAGAGAAGAATCAATATTTGTCATCGATGTGGCATGAAAGGTGTCACGATCCGGACCTAGGGCCTAGCCGTGACACGACGAATGTGACACCCGAAGCATCCTATCCAAGTCTTGTGTTCATATCATAAGCATTCATAAGTTAAAATGACATACATGTAACAACCCCCATTTAGGATCCTTGAGTGTAGAAAATGTTGTGCAGAAAATGACCTGAGGTTTGGTTTACAAGTGGCACTTACGATCCGTAAGCGCATATACGACCCATAAGTTGGGTTCGTGAATATGAACTTTAGGAAAGAGAAAAAGTTTCCAAGTGTGGGGTAACTCACAGACCAAGTGATGACCCATAGAATACTTTATGGTCCGTAGGTGGTTTTGTGAGTGGTATTCCAGACATGAAGGAAATTTGGAGTTTGCTGAAAGGTGACTCACGAGTTATGAGACGACCAATAGAATGTGATATGACCCGTAACAAGGCTCTGTAGCTTTGGGACCAACAAAGTTTATTTTTAGAAATTTTTAGAGGTGTCATCAAACGAAGGGACTTACGGTCTGTAAGTCGACCTACGGCCCGTAACCGGGGTTCCGTAAGTTGAATCTGACAATTTTTAATAAGGGATAATTTGGTTATTTCCATCAATTCTATTCCTAAACTATGTCATTTTGGGGACGAAAAAGGGACCTATATCAATCTTTAAGCCCTAATTTCCATCATTTTTCACTCTCAAATTCTCCAAAGCAAAAAGGGCTCTCAAGAACAAGTTAAGGCAAGGCTAGGGTTTCGAAGTTCCTCCCCAAGGTCTACAAGTTTGTTTCTCTCCAGTTCACCCTAAGTATGTGAGTTTATGTATGGGTACCCTTCCACCCATAAAGTTTCTTTTCAAGTCTTTTACATTTTCTTTAAGTTCCTTCAAGATATTATGCATATTGTGATGATTTCATGACGTTTTAAGTTATTAAATCATGGTATATGACTATTTTACCAAGTGTATATGCATGTTTGAGTTGTTGATGATGATCCCATGATGGATTTTAATGTTGATAAAGGTTGAGAATTTTTGATGGTCTTTTAAAGAGAAATTGTTCCTATGTATCATGTGATTTACGATTGTTCCATTTTAAAAGCAAAGGCCGCCTAGTTTTCAAGTAACGGTATGCATGATTTAAGATGATGATTAGGGCATTAAAGATAAGTTTTAAAACTAAGTTATCACATATATAAGCATGTTGACAATTTTCCTAAAGATGTTTAGAAAAGGTCCCCAAGATGAAAGGACAATACTCACTTGGTGATTCCTAAGTTCGAGCTACTCTTATGATTACTACTTATGATTATAAGTAATAATTTAAAGATTTTAGTGGGATGACTTATCACTGAATGTGGCATGGAGGTGGGGTTCAATAAGGGAACCTTAGAAGCAACCCTTTGTCAATTAACTATGTGCCATCATAGGAGCCTTTGTAGGCTAGGCTAGTGGATCCACCCAGGCCATTTATGTTATGATAATGCATGCTAAGTTGACGGAGTTCCACCTGACAAGTGGTTTCCCCGTTCCAATGTAGTGGGTTATGTTGGATTCCATATAGTAGCTCACATGGTCTTAAATGTAGGTTAAGGTCTACTCCCACAAGTATATGACTCTATGATGTGATTCTATTACCTATGTTTTCGCATGCATTTATTCTTATTCATATTGAGCCATATTCTTATTTCATGCATGAGTTTACATTGATCTTATACGTTATATTTATGAATGATGGCATTACAATTTCATGAATTGTATTGCATCTCACATACTTAGTACATTCCAAAAGTACTAATACATATTTTGCCTGCATGATTTAACCATGTAGGGACATGCACTCCTCCACCTGCTCGTGGTTAGTAGTTGGCTTTCAAGACTAGCTTGTTATTGTGGTGATCCATTAGTTCGGGACTCTTCCACTTTTCATTCTACCCTGTATTTTCTATTTATTTTCAGACGATGTATTTATGGCCCTTTTGAGGCTTTTACATTCTATGTTGTCCATTTATGAATTCTTTTCTATTTGATGAAAATCGACTGTATCAGTTTTGTCCGTTTAGAAATTAGATGGTATGATTATGGACAAAATGATTGATAGTTATTTTTCACTATTTTTAATCTATTTTCATTGCTAAAAAATGACCCATAACCCCTTTCCCCTAATTTTCCACATAAGTTTTAATTCATTACCTATGAATGCTTAAGAAGCTTGAGATAACTTGGGTGAGGTGCCTTTGGGTATCTCATTTGCCGTGTTACGACAAGGCCCCTAGGTCGGATAATTATAATACATAAGAGAATAGCAAGAGGAAGTACATAAAGGCAACAGTTTCATAGTTCCTATAAGGGAATATACATCAATCGATTAAGTCCAAATCATGCCTCTACATCATAGATCTTGGCTGAGTCTAGCACATAGCTCATTAGCTCACCCTCAAGATATAGATTAAAGAAAGAAAATGATAAAGTCTCAATATAAAGGAAAAACATCATAAGGGCTTGTTCCTGAAGCACGGGAACCCACTAATTCAAGCTCTAGAATTTGAATCTATCCACGAAAGAGAATGATCGCCTTGTCATCCATTCCTACATGGTTAGATCATGTAGGTAAAGAAGTATGCATTAGTACATAAAATGCACCAAGTATATAGGTATGTCATGAATCAAAAGACATCACAATACTATCAATACACATAAATGTAGTCAATAGGATAAGGATACAATATGTATGAACATGTAAGTCTTGAAATCATAGGTAGAAGCATCATAAAATCCTTTCATACCCTTAACATACATATGTAAAAATAAGACCACAACCGACATATAAGATCATACAGAATATTACATGCAATTCTGATGTTGCCTCTATACTGAGTGAAAGAGTAGCCTACTTTGCCAGGGTAGACTATACCTTACCTTATAGGAGCCTCCCCATTTCGACAAGTGCTTTAACATGGACCTTACAAGAACCTTCCGTTTTCGACATATGCTTTACTTATGTGGATCCACTAACATAATACCATATAGGCACATAATTATCATTCCTACGGTGGCACGTAGTTATGAGAGAAGTAGACTTTTCATTAAGGATCTCTTAGGTCGAGTCCCCTCCCCTAATCTTATTCGGTGCTAAGTCATATCCCATGAAATACATAAATCATTAATATACATAACTTTTAACATAGTTTATACTTCATTAAAATTATTCTTTCATAATTCATAAATACTTATCATAGCCTTCATGAAAACATCATGTCATAAGAATAGTCCATCTACTTTGCTTTTCATCATAACGTGGATAGACATTCCCACCTTAACATTATCATCATAAGCACTAGGGTAGCATCACTCTCTTTATCATAGCATCATCATAACTTTCATAACATCATCATAATCATTTAAAACTTTCCTCTTTTTCATCATAAAAGACTAGGGCTAAGTGTGGGTCCATGGACAATTTAGTTAAAATCATGAAATTTAATAGGAATCATAGTGAAAACATGTAAATAAAATTGAATTAGATCATTGATAAAGGAACCCACATCAAGTCATTAATCTCTAATCATGCATACTTTGAAATCACATACTTTTGCTCGAAAATCATATAAATCATGTAATTCATCATAATTCATGCACAATTAGTCATAATCATCATACAGGAAGCATAATCCATGAATTAAGAATCATAGCTTAAAAGCCCATAAGAATTCATTATAAAACTTTAATAAAAGAAGGTTTTGGATTGAGCTTGATGGATGAATCTAATCCATGAATGAAGACCTACATACCTCAAGTACAATAATTAAGAGTTTGAAGAAGAAAATCTGGATATCCTTTATCAAACCATCAACTTTTAGCTTCAATGGAACCCTTGACTTAGAGAGAGAAATATTGAGAACTCTTGAAAGAATGTAAGAACTAAAGGCTTTGAATGAATTAGGAATAGGATTCATAAAGGCTAGTTCGGTTAAGTCAATTAGGTTAGCCAAAATGACATAGTTTAGGACTTAGATGAATTGGAAATATCAAAAACGCCTTTCCCAAAAAACTGCCATAACCGTCTACGGGACCCTTCCCACGGGTGTGGATCAAAGTATGGTCCGTGACTTGACTTGTAGAAACATGTGTCACAAAAGTTAAGCTATTGAAATTGCAGCTTCTAAGCCACAAACATGCAACACGACCCGTCGTTCCACTTACGGGCCATAAATCCTTTCATAGGGTTATTTTAAACTTAGAAAAAAATTAGATTCCTCAGGGCCTCTTCCTACGAGACCTGTTGATGGGCAGTGGTTCCTTATATGGTCTGTCTGGTGTCACATAAGTCAACTTTTAAAAATCCTTCAATTTTTCATTTTCACTATGCACTTTCCACGAACCGACCTATGAACCGTGGTTCCTTCTATGGGCCATAGACTGGCTCGTAGGGTCAAAACTTCAACAAAATGCTTGTCTTTCAGTGTTCCAAGCCTAAAATCATGAGGGGTGTTACAATATCTCCCTCTTGGGATCATTCATCCTCGAATGAGACAGAAAAACACTTTAATAGAATAGGAACATAGTTACTATCATAGCATAAATGCAAAAATGTAATTTAATCATTATTTTTATAAAATCATCAAACTTATGCATCAAATATTATTTTAAAATAGTTTCATGATCATGCTTGGATGAAACATAACAAGAGATACGCATTCGTAAGAATTTCGAAGGAATAGATCGTATTAAGTACCTTAGGCTTGAATAAAAGGAAAGAGGTAAGAGTATCATTTCACCAATATCCGCCTCAGCCTCTCAAGTAGCACTTTCAACTTGATGGTTTCTCTATAACACCTTGACAGATGCAACCTCCTTATTCCTCAACTTTTTCACTTGTCCGTCCAAAATCTCCGCTGGTACTTTTTCATAAGTCAAATCTTCCTCAATAGATACATCCTTCAATGGAACAATATAATTAGTGTCTTCCAAATATTTCCTTAGCTTCAAAACATGAAACACCAGATGAACCATAGCTAATTCCATAGGCAAATCTAGTTCATAGGCTACTTTCCCAGTTCTCTTCCCTATCTCATAAGGTCCCATGTATCTAGGACTCAAGTTTTTCCTTCTTGCCAAAATGCATCACTCCTTTCATTAGGAAAATCTTTAAATACACCCAATCACCTTCATTATACTCTAGTTCTCTTCTCTTAATATTGTCATATGAATTTTGATGACTTTGGGCAACCCTTAATCTTTCCCTTATGACGTTCACCTTCTCCATAGCATCAAGTATCAAATCTGGTTCAATTAAGGACATTTCTCCAACTTCAAACCATCCCGCTGGTGATCTACACTGCCTACCATACAAAGCTTCAAATGGAGCCATACCAATACTTGAATGAAAATTATTATTATAAGCAAATTCAATAAGAGGCAAGTGATCATCCTAACTTCCTATGAAATCAAGCACACAAATCCTCAACATATCCTCCAATATTTATATTGTCCTTTTAGCTTGTCCATCCATTTGAGGATGAAATGGTGTACTTAGCTTCACCTTCATACCAAGCCCTTTTTGGAATGACTTCCAAAAATGAGAAGTAAATTGAGAACCTCTGTCCGATATAATAGACAATGGTACCCCATGCAACTTTACCATCTCTTGGATATAAATCTTAGCATGGTCCTCGGTACCATAATAAGTCTTTAACGGCAAAAAGTGAGTTGTTTTCATCATTCTATCCACAACTACCTATATTGAGTCAAATTGCTGTCTAGTCTTTGGCAAATCCGTGATGAAATCCATATTCACTACCTCCCATTTCCAAGTTAATATCTCAAGATCTTGAATCAAACCACCGGGTCTTTGGTGTTCCACACTTTTACTTATTGACAATTTGCACATCCCATCACACACCTTGCTTTGTCTTTCCTTATGCCATTCCATCAATACACTTCTATCAAATCTCTATACAATTTGGTGGATCCCAGATGAATAGAATACTTGGAATTATGAGCTTCATAAAATATTTTCTCCCTTAATCCATCCACGTTAGGTATACAAAACCACCCTTTGTAACACAATACTCCATCTCCTCCTTGTGAAAATACCTCCACCTTCTTATCAACCACCAATTTCTTTAATTTAACCAAGGTAGGATCCATGTCATGTTTTTTTTAACCTCCTCCATTAAAGATGATTCCGCCCCTTTGGCACTAACACACCTGTCACGACCCAAGCCTAGGGCCTAGGCGTAACATGGCGAATGAAAGACCTGAAGGACTCCAAACAAGCCTCTTAAGCATGCATAGCACATCCTTGGATAATGAAGCAAAATTAAAGCAAATAACACATAAATGCTAGGGGAAGTGGGACTTTGGATTCATGCTATGGGAATGTCATAGGGAAGAGGGTTAACGTGGATCATATAGCACATAAAGTCTAAGGGGCAAGTATGACTCACACTATGGGGGCAACTAGGGACTTAGGACTTTCATCTCATCCATACACCATGCGTTCAACACATAAGAGGGACTAAGGGAGTCTTTCATAATACATAACATAAATAAAGTCGGGCTCTTAACATACATAGCCAAATATCTAACAACACCTCAAATGTGAATGGAACGGGAACCAAGGCACCCTTAAAAGATAATATCCATAAATAGATAAGTTTTAATAAGACATGAAAGTAAATGGCTTTTGTCCTCGAAGTGGAGGACTCACCAAAGAAAATCTTTAATCGAATCATCAATCCATGCGAAGGAGGTGGATGGATAGGAGCTCCGGTCCCTACATAATTAGATCATGTAGGCAAAAGAGTATGCGTTATTTCTTGGAATGTACTAAGTATGCGGGATGCTATGCAACAAGAAACATAAGCCATAGTTAAACAATATGCATAATCGTAAACAATGAGTATAGGCTCAATATGTCATGAATGGAAAATGCTTAATTGAAAATGCACTAAGAATTATCAATTCACATACATCATATACATAGTGGGAAGGTACCATAATGAACATGTAAGATCAAGTGAGCTGCTACTTGGAATTCTGATGTTCACTCCACACTGGACATGGAGTGGTCTGCTTTGCCAAGGTAGACCAAACACTATCCTTATGACATAGACTTTTTAGAAAGTACCACCACCTTACGATATGACCTTTTCAGTGGATTTCATCTGATATCTTTACCTTATGACATAGCCTTTTTGGTAGATTCAATAAATATCCTTACCTTACAACATTGCTTTTTTGATAGGTTCAATAAATATTCTTACCTTATGATATTGCCTTTTCGGTAGGTTCAAGCCCATATAGAGAATGAACATCATACCTATGGTGGCACATAGTTAGGGACGATGGAAGACTACCAAGGTCCTCTCGGTGCTAGGTCACAATCCCACAAAATACTTGAAATCAAAATAATATTTTTCATAGTCTCAAAACATCATAAGTTTCATACTTGGAGTACCTCATTAAGACATAACTTGTAGCATCAAAGATATGGCTTAACATAAGTCTTATCATTTATTTCATGCTCATGAGATCCTAACATACTTATTGGCCCTCATAATAGTTTCAACATGCATAACATACATAATTTTCCATAAGGCATTCATTACTTGAGAAACTTGACATGCAACTTTATCAACTCATGGTGGGTACATGTACAAAACCTTAAAATCATGAGTCAATACCATGAGAGGAGTAAAATAATATCACTTGAGCATTATTTAAAATAATCGACCAACTACATCATAAAACTTGACTAGGGTATCACCAAACCCTCATTCAAATCATAGATTTCACATGGCTTGACATTGCATAATAATATACAACGATAAAACATCATGAAATACTTTGTAATATCATCATGTAAAGAGTTCATCAATACTTCCATAAACTTCCATAACTTGAAAATAAATGAGGAAGAGGATTGGTTGAGCTTGTGGAAGAAAGGTTTCCACAATCAAAACCCACATACCTTGGTGATTTAGTGGAGAAAAATTTTGTTTGAAAGTGAAGAACCCAAAACCCTAGCTGTGTCTCTTATCTTGGAAACTTGGAAAGATTTGAGAGAGTTTAGGAGGGATTTGGGACTTAGGTTATTTTAGAATGAAGAGGAATGGGGTCTAATAGGGTTGTATAGGGCTGAAAAGAGGTCCTTTAGGTGTTAAAACAACATAGCTTAGGCATAACATAATATAAAAGGTCAATTTTCTCCCTTATAAATTTCCTATAGGATGGGACCACAAGACCCCAATTACGGGCCGTCGTCCAGTCTACAGGCCGTATGTATGGGGTTTCGTCTGATCACATTTTAGACTCTTAGAAAGTTTCCCTGATCTGCAACCTATGACAGGCCTTACGACTCGAAGGTCAATCTACATGCTATCTATTAACTCGTACACTCAACTTCAGAAATCATCATTTTCATAAAGCCTGGCCAACATTCCACGAGCATAGCTTATGACCCGTGATGCCACTTACGACTCATAGGACCTTCCATAAAACCCACTTATACTTGGAAAATTTCTAGATTCCATCTCTTAAGCACTTTTACACCTTCCAACATATGAGACCTTACAATATCTTCCCCTTGGGAATATTTGTCCCTAAATGTGCTAAAGGTAAGCTCTAAGGAATGAAATACATGCACCATATGCAAAATGCAACATATGCATAATGAAAATCTTTAAACCATGCATCAAATATCATTGACAATGCAAATCTTTCGAAATCCCATAATCATGCATAAGTGACATGGAAATGACATGCAAGGAAAGAAAGTTCTTAATTAGGAAAGTCATGGTACCTCAAGCTTGATTAGAATGCAAGAGATAGGGGTATCAATTTTTCATATCTGCTTTGGCTTCCCAAGTGGCACTTTCATCTTGTTGGTTTCTCTAAAGGACCTTGACGGATGCTATGTCTTTGTTTCTCAACTGCTTGACTTGTCTATCCAATATTTCCATCGAGACTTCCTCATAAGTCAAATTCTCTTCAACATTCACCACTTCTGAGGGCACAATGGAATTTGGGTCTCCAACACACTTCCTCAACATAGAGACAAAGACCTGATGAATTATACTCATCTCCATAGGCAACTCTAATTTTTATGCAACTTTACCAACACGCCTCAAGATTCGATAAGGCCCTACGTACCTTAGACTTAATTCCAGACAATACCCTTCATGGGAGAGACCTTTAAATACACCTAATCATCAATAGCAAACTCAAGATCTCTCCTCCTAGTCTCGACACAGGACTTTTGTTGACTTTGAGCCATCTTCAACCTTTTCCTTATCATCCTTACCTTCTCCAATGCTTCCATAACTAAATTCGGACCCAACAAAACCATTTTCCCTACTTCAAACCACCCAACCAAGGATCTACAACATCTACCATATAAAGCCTTAAAGGGAGCCATTTTGATGCTAGAGTGGTAGCTATTGTTATAAGCAAACTTAATGAGCGGAAGATGCTCATACCAACTCCCCTTAAAATCCAAGACACAAGACCTTAGAATATCCTCAAGAGTTTGATTAGTTCTTTCAGCTTGAACATCAATTTGAGGGTGAAATCTAGTGCTAAGCTTAACTTTAGTACCCAAACTTCTTTGGAAGGACCTCCAAAAGTGCAAAGTGAATTGGGAACCACGATCCAAAATAATAGCCAATGGGACTCCATGAAATCTAACTAACTCATGAATGTACAACTTGGCATAATCTTTGGCACTATGAGTCGTCTTAACCAATAAAAAGTGAGCTGACTTTGTCATTCTATTGACAATGACACAAATAGAATCAAAGTTCTTTCTAGTCTTTGGAAACCCAACCACAAAATCCATGTTGATCTTTTCCCACTTACAAGTAGGAATATCTATATCTTGTGCTAGGCCATCAGCTTTTACTTATTAGCAATCGTGACAACCAACTACAAATTTAGCAATATCTCTTTTCATGCCACCCCACCAATACACTTACCTTAAATCTCTATACATCTTAGTAGAATCGGGGTGAATGGAATAAGATGAATTATGAGCTTCGTTTAAAATCAAATCTCTCAAGCCATCAAAATCGGGCACATATAACCTACTTTGGTATCTAAGGACACTATCCCCCCTTGGGAGAAAATCTCCACCTTGCCATCCTTCACCAATGACTTCAATTATAATAATGTGGGGTCAAGGTCTTATTCGGATTTGACCTCTCCCACCAAGCCACACCTTCGTCTTCGGCCTCATCCAACCTAACTCTCAGTCTAGCCAATCAGTGAACTTTTCTTGACAATTCCTTCTTACCATCATCAATGTGAGTTGTACTCTCCATGAACACACTCTACTTAGAGAATCGACCACAACATTAGCCTTGTCGGGATGATAATGCATACTAATGTCATAGTTTTAAGGAGTTCTAACCACCTTCTTTGCCTCAATTTAAGGTCTCTTTAAGTAAACACATATTGGAGTCTCTTGTGGTCGGTGAATACATCAATATGAACCCCATATCGATAGTGATACTGTATTTTCAACATAAATACCATGACTGCTAATTCGAGATCATGGGTGAAAACATTACACTCATGCACCTTTAGTTGCCTAGAAGCATAGGCAATGACTTTTCCACTTTGTATCAATACACATTCCAAACTAATTCTTGAAGCATCGCAATATACCACAATCCTTCTAGCCCTTCCGATAGAGCCAAAATAACAGTAGATGTGAGCTTGTCTTTCAAAGTTTGAAAACTTATTTCACATTCATCAGATCCGAACAAATTTAGCCTTAGTTTATGTAAACTTTGTCAACGGAGAAGCAATTGAAGAAAAATCCTCAACAAATTTCTAGCAGTATCCCGTCAAATCCAAGAAACTCCTAATATCCGTTGGAGTTAAGAGTCTAGGACAATTTCTCACCACCTTTGTCTTTTTAAGATCCACTTTAATCTCTTCATCCGACACCACATGACCTAAGAACACAACTTCCTTCAACCAAAATTCTTATTTGTCAAACTTAGCAAAAAGTTTTCTTCCCTCAACGTTTGCAACACTACCCTCAAATGTCTCACATGCTCTTCTTCACTTTGAAAATAGATCAAAATATCATCAATGAAGACCACTATAAACATATCAAGGTAGGGTTTGAAGACCCTATTCATAAGATCCATAAATATTATCAGAGCATTAGTTAGGCCAAAGGACATCACCACTAACTTAAAATGCCCATATTTTATTTGGAAGGCCTTTTTGGGAATGTCACACTCCTTTACCCTTAATTGATGATACTCGAACCTAAGTTCAATCTTTGAGAAGTGGCTAGCCCCTTGTAGTTGATCAAATAGGTCATCTATCCTTGGGAAAGGATACTTGTTCTTTACGATGACCTTATTGAGTGTTCGGTAGTCGATGCACATTCTAAGTGAGCCATATTTCTTCCTCACAAACAACACGGGAACACCCCAAGGTGACTTTCTAGGCCTTATGAAGCCTTTATCCAATAGGTCCTTTAATTGATCCTTCAACTACTTCAATTTCGTTGCGGCTATATGGTAAGGAGGAATCGAAATGGATTGAGTACTGAGGAGAAGGTCTATACCAAAAATCTATCTCCCTTTCGGGAGGGACACCGAGAAGCTCATTGGGAAAACATCAAGAAACTCATTAACCACAGGGACTGACTAGATAGAAGGGACTTTAGACTCAACATCCTGAACCCTTACAAGATGGTAAATGCAACCCTTAGAAATTAACTCTCATTCCTTAAGATAAGATATGAACCTACCCTTAACCACCGAATCATGACCTACCCACTCAAGGATGCGCTTATTAGGAAATTGGAACTTAACTTTGCGAGTCCTACAATCAATAGAGGCATGATATGCATGTAACCAATCCATTCCAAGAATAATGTCAAAGTATACCATGTCGAGTTCAACAAAATCACAAGGTAAGACTTTATGCAATATGGATATGGAACGACCCTTATAGACTCTTTTAGCAGTAATGGACTCACCAATAGGGGTAGGCACTTCAAAGGGTTCACATAACATTTAGGGACACACATGAAGTCTATTAATAATAAAAGGAGTAATGCAAGAAAGAGTGGCACGCGAATCCAATAAAGCATATATATCAAGATTGTAAATCTTTAATATACTGGTAACAACGTCGAGTACCTCATCACTCCTTGCCTCCCTTGTAGAGCATAAAAGAGATTGTGATATGGAGAACCCCATTGTTGACTACCTTGTGCCTTTTGATCAACATGAGCACCGTTTCCTTGAAGACGACCATCTCTACCCTTGTTCAGACAATCTGTAATCTTATAGCCCACTTGCCACACCCGAAACAAGCACCCGTGTTTCTCAAACATGCACCACTATGATTCCTTCCATATTTTGGGAACTTTGGAAGAATCACCCCACCATTGCCACCTTAATCTCTAGAGTTGGGCACCCTATCATTTGCAAACCTTTGGCCTTAAAATTTGTGGCCTTATTGGAAATGGCCACCTAGGGGTGAGCGTTCGGTTCTTCGGTTCAGTTTTAGCAAATTTCTGTTCGATTCTTTTATTTTTGGTTTTGAAAACGTGTGCCCCATATATCGAACCAAAATATTTTGGTTTGGTTTGGTTCGGTTTTTTCAAGTTTGGTTTGATTTTATTCGGTATTTTAAAAATGGTTTTTCGATGCACACTAATGAAAAATAAAATGAGGACAAAATCAAAGTATAAGACACTTAAAAATTTAATATAATGTTAAATAATGATATGCTTCCATGAAAAACTAATTGTGCTTAAAAAATTATATTTATCTTTGTCAAGAACGTGCGCCTCCAACCATTGCTCGAGAAAAACAAGCACGAAAATATCCTTTACATGACCTAAATCGACCAAAATGTGATTGAATTTCTCTTGGAAAATAATATTTCAAGGTAACTATATAAATTATAAATTTGTTACTACTTTGACTTATTTCATGAATGATTTAATTGGTAATTGATTTATATATATATATATATATATTATTTTTATTTTTTTAGTCTAATATATATATAAATGTTTTTATACAAAATATTTAATAAAAGTTTGGTTCTTCGGTGCACCAAAGTTTTGATACCCCTACACCGAACACCAAACTGAAGAACCGAACTTTTTAAAAAATAACACCGACACCGAACCAAAAAACCAAAGAACCAAATTAGTTTGGTTCGGTTCGGTTTTTCAGTATTTATGGCCACCCTTAGTACCTTGGAAACCACCATCATACCAAGCCCTTTTGGGCTCTCCACTTCTCTTCTTCCTAATCTTCTCCCCTCAAGTTGCTCGACATAAGTCATGAGCCGAGATAAGTCCATATCTCCTATGAACATTGCAGTGCGATATTCTTCATTGATCAAGTTAGACACTCCCGACACAAACTTGTGCATCCTTGCCCTAGGATCGACGACCAAGTGAGGGACATACTTTGTGAAATTGTTAAACTTTACGGAATACTCTTTAACACTCATCAAACCTTGCTTGAGGTTTGTAAACTCCATCATCTTTGCCTATCTTAGCTCTATGGGAAAGAAACGATTGAGGAAGACAACTTTGAATTCTTCCCAAGAGATGGGCCTTCCATTCTCTCTTTCACCCTTGCATTGAACAAACCACAATTGAGCGAGGCCCTTTAGTTGCTAGGCCGCTAGTCCCATTTTCTCCTTTGAGCTTATCCCCATAATATCAAGAACTTTTTACACCTTATTGATGAATTCTTGGGGGTCTTTTCCAAACTTGGAGCCATAGAACTCTGGAGGATTCATCTTTGTGAAATCCCTTACCCTTGAGGCGAGGGTAGGAGCATGAGGATCTTGAACTCCTTGGTTGGCCAAGACCCTTGCCAATAAGGTGACCACATTCTGATACTCGACATGAGTGATTCCCTCTTCATCTTGGGGAGCTTAAGGAGCCAGAGAGGCCGGTTCACCCTTGGGAGTGAGAGCCTTTTGTGTTGCTCCTCTCGGAGGCAAGATCTAAAATAGAAAATGATCATCCATTAGGAATGGAAAACCTTAATACAAATCTAAAGCATGACATAAAGTATGAAGAAGTGAATCATATCCTAAAATCCATCATAGCCTCCTATTCATAGTTGTGGCGCACTTCACAACCATGAACAAGACTCTACTTGACGTAGTGTGTTAGATTTTTGAGAAATATTTACAAGCCTAGTGCTCTAATACCATGCTTTGTCATGACCCAAGCCTAGGGCCTATTGATGTGCTGCTAAAATACAGTACATTTGATGCTTAAAGCTTGAAATTTTGAGTGTTCTCAAAGCGATGTTAGTAGGTTTGATGTGTTTTTATATTTATTTTGAAGGAATTTAGGATTCAGGATGATTTTGGGCAAAGTTTGCAGGTTTTTGGTGATTTACGGATCAGTCTACAGGCCATGGTTAGTTCCATGAGCCATAGGATGTCTCACGGATCATATCCAGTGACAGGATGATTTTCAAAAGTTTAAACCACAAGTTGTCAAACGAGCCATAGAATTCTTGATGACTCGTATGTGAATTCGTAGGTCAAAGATGAAAAAATATGCTGAATGCTGAAATATTATTAGACAAGGTCACTTACAAGTCGTAAGTTGGATGACGGGTCGAGGATAAGATCGTGCCTAGAGGATCAAAGTTTAGAACAATTTCAGAAAAATTAGCAGACGAAACCAGGTATAGGCCATAAGTCAGAAGACGACCTGTAGGAAGGTTTTGTAGGTTGATAACAAATTTTAGTGAAGAATAAAGTATGAATCCCAAGTACAGGCCGTGATTTCATATACGAACCATAACCTTTCCCGTCTGAGTGTCCAAATCTAGTTATCCTATTCCATTTTGGATTTGTATTTTACTTATTATAAATAGTTTTTTAGACTTTTTTCTAGGAGAGAACGACAGAAACGTCTAGGAACAAGGAGAGAGACTTGAGAACACATATTTTGTGACTTTACATTGGGATTATTACATTGTGATTTCTTGTGGAAAATTTTGGATTTATTGTTCTTCAATTCATCATTGTAAGTGTTTAATTATGCTATTCCATAACATGATTCTTTCATCTACAATGATTATGCATACCTAAATCCACAACTAGGGTTGTGGGAACCATGAAGAACTAATGAAGTAAAACTTAGATAATCTATAATTCTTGTAAAGTGTGCATACATGTATTAATTATTTCTCTTCATTATGAATGCTTTTTAACGGTGGCCAACGTTAGAACTCACCTAATTCTTACTGACTGGATCAAGGTAGTAATGAATGGGAAAAGGGAATAATTAATAGGATTTGATGTGATCCCTCTTGTCTAATCAACCTGAACTAATGACAGGATAGTTGTACTAGAACTAAAGGTAAGGGTTAGTATTGTCACACTACGGGGATGGATCAAATCACATAGTGAAATTTACCTCTCTCCTGGATCAAAGGGCTAGGTAAACATAGCTTACTGTTCTGCATGCTACACACCAAAAAACGTTATGATTATCTAGATATACTGAGTTAGGGAATCATGGGGAACATAATACCCGTAGTTACTTCTCTCACTGATTTCACAACTCTTTTAGTTGATTGATTGTTGTAGTTTTAGGTTTACATTATTGTGTTTACATAAACCCCCACCCCTTCAGGAAATAAGTAGGTTAATTCAAACGACTTGCTCATAATTACTCTAGGTCTAGATCATATTCTCAGTGGGGTTCGTTCCTAACCTCTGTTAGGTTCTATATTTTGACAACGACCACTTATCCTCAAGTTAGAGGTGTAGTTTGGGCGACATCTAAATTTTTGGCCTAGGCTTAACACGGCGAATGGAAGACCCGAAGGAACTCCAAACAAGCCTCTTAAGAATGCATAGAACATCCTTGGTTGTGGAAGAAAACTTAAAGAAAATAACATATAAATTCTACAGGAAGTGAGACTTTGGACTCACGCTATGGGGATGTCATAGGGAAGAGGATTAACATAGATCACATAGCACATAAATTCTAAGGGGTGGATAAGTATGACTCATGCTATGGGGGCAATTAGGAACTTAGGACTTTCATCTCATCTATACAACAAGTGTTCAACACATAAAAGAGAATAGTGGACTACAAGAGTCTTTCATAATACATTGCATAAATAGAGTCAGGCTCATAACATACATAGCTCAATATCAAAAACACATCTAATACGAATGGAATGGGGGATAATACATCTCCCGAGCTCACCCTCAAAAGATAATATCCATAAATAAACAAGTACTAATGAGGCATGAAAGTAAATGTCTTTTGTCCCCGAAGTGAAGGACTCACTAAAACAAATCTTCAACCGAATCGTCTAGCAACATGGAGTACGAGTATGGATAGAAGATCTGAAACCTACATGGTTAGATTATGTAGACAAAATATTATGCGTTAGTACTTGGAATGTACTAAGTATGTGGGGTGCAATGCAATAAGGAACATAATCCATAATTAAACAATATGCATAATCATAAAAAATGAGTATAGGCTCAATATGTCATGAATGGAAAATGCTTAATTGAAAATGCATTAAGAATTATCAATTCACATGACATCATATATATAGTAGGAAGTACCATAACCGAAATATAAGACCAAGTGAGCTACTACTTGAAATTTCGATGTTCACTCCATATCGGACATGGAGTAGTCTACTTTGCCAAGGTGGACCAAACACTATCCTTATGGCATAGCCTTTTCAGAAAGTGCCACCACCTTATGGCATGACCTTTTAGGTGGATTTCACATGATATCTTTACCTTACGAGATAGCATTTTTGGTAGATTCAATAAATATCTTTACCTTACGACATTTCCTTTTCGGTAGGTCTAATAAATATCCTTACCTTATGTCATTGCCTTTTTGGTAGGTTCAAGCCCATATAGGGAATCAACATTATACCTATGGTGGTACATAGTTAAGGAAGATGGAAGATTACCAAGGTCCTCTCGGTGCTAGGTCACAATCCCATGGAATACATGAAATCATAATCATAATCATATTATTCAGTCTCAAAACATCACAAGTTTCATATTTGGAGTAGCTCATTAAGGCATAACTTGTAGCATCAAAGACAGGGATTTACATAATTCTTGTCATTCATTTCATGCTCATGAGCTCATAGCATACTTATTGACCCTCATAATAGTCTCGACATGTATAACATACATAGTTTGCCTTAAGGCATTCATTGCTTGAGAAACTTGACATGTAATTTTATCAAATCATGGTGGGTACATGTACACAGGCTTAAAATCATGAAAACCATGAGTAAATACCATGAGAGCAGTAAAATAATATCACTTGAGCATTATTCAAAATAGCCCACCAACTAAATCATAAAACTTGACTAAGGTATTTTCAAACCCTCATTCAAATCATAGATTTCACATGGCTTGACATTGCATAATAATTTTCAAGGATAAAACATCATGAAATACTTCATAATATCATCATGTAAAAGAGTTCATAAAGACTTCCACAAACTCCCATGACTTTAAAACAAATAAGGAAGAGGATTGGTTGAGCTTGTGAAAGAAAGGTTTCCACAATCAAAACCCACATACCTTGGTGATTTAGTGGAGGAAAATTTGATTTGGATGTGAAGAACCCAAAACCCTAGCTTGCTCTCTTTTCTTGGAAACTTGGAAAGACCTCAGAGAGTTTAAGAGGGATTTTGGAGTTAGGTTATTTTAGAATTAAGAGGAAAGGGGTCTATTAGGGTTTTATAGGACTGAAAAGGGGTTCTTTGGGTGTTAAAACAACCTAGTATAGGCATAACGTAATAGGAAGGATCGGTTTTGCCCTTTATAAATTTCCTGTCGGACGGGACCATAAGACCCCAATTATAGGCCATGGTCCAGTCTACGGGCCATAGGTATGGGGTTTCTTCTGATAATATTTTAGAATCTCAGAAAGTTTCTCTGATTTCCAACCTATGACAGGACTTACGGCTCGTAGTTCAATCTACGAGCTATTTGATAACTCGTATACTCAAATTCAAAAATTATCATTTTCATCAAGCCTAGACAATATTCCACTAGTATAGCTTATGGCCCGCGATGCCACTTATGGCCTGTAGGCCCTCCCGTAAAACCCACTGATAAGTGGAAAATTTCCAGATTTCATTTCTTAGGAACTTTTACATCTTCCAACATATGGGACCTTACAACACCACCATTACTTAAGCTATTCACCTTTACACCCAAACAAGCCAAATGATGCAATTCTTTGACCAATTCTTTATTCACATTCCCGACATGGTCCATGTTGCCCATAGACACTCTACACAATGTATCAACAACAATATTAGCCTTTATGGAGTGATACATCACACTCATGTCATAATCCTTCATAAGTTCCAACCATCTTCTTAGTCTTAGGTTCAAATCCCTTTGACTAAACATAGATTGCAAACTTTTATGATTGGTGAATATATCAGCATGCACCCCATAAAGATAATGTCACCAAATCTTCAACGCTAACACAATAGTTAACAACTCAAGATCATGTATCAGATAATTCTTTTCATGCACTTAGTTACCTCAAAACATAGGCAATGACTTTCTCATGTTACATCAAAACACAACCCAAACCTATATGTGACACATCAAAATACATAACAAAACCATCCGAACCTTCGGGCAATGTCAAAATAAGAGGTAAAGTAAGACGATTCTTCAATATTTGAAAATTCTTCTCACATTCATCGGACCATTGAACTTTTATCTTCGTTTGGATCAATCTTGTCAAAGGAGAAGAAATGGAGGAAAATCCCTCAACAAACCTTCTATAATATCCAACCAAACCCAAGAAATGTCTAATATTTGATGGGGACAATGGTCTAGGCCAATTCTTCACAACCTCTATTTTCTTTGGGTCAACTCTAATACCATCGCTCGAGATAATGTGACCAACAATAGCTATTTCTCTAAGACAAAATTTGCACTTGCTAAACTTAGCAAAGAGCTGTCTATCCCTCAACATTTCAACATGATCCTCAAATGATCTTCATGTTCCTTTACATCTCGTGAGTACACCAATATATCATCTATGGACACCATCACAAACACATCCAAGTACATTTTGAAAATCCTATTCATCAAATCCATAAAAGCGGCAAGAGCATTTGTTAGTCCAAATGATATAACTAAAAGCTCAAAATGACCACACCAAGTTCTAAATGCATTCTTTGGGATGTCATCTTCCTTCACCCTCAATTGGTGATATCCAGACCGGTGATCATTCTTAGAAAAATAGCTTGCACCTTGTAGTTGATCAAATAGGTCATCAATCCTTGAAAGTGGGTACTTGTTTTTTATGGTTACTTTATTCAATTATCTATAATCCACACACATCCAAAGTGAACCATCTTTTGCCACGACCCGGATAAGGGGCCTAGATGTGATATGGCGAAAGAGAACTCGAAGGTCTTCGATCAAGCCATCATAGCATCATCAGTCACATCATTGGTTCAGAAGCACGAAAGTAAACACATAACACATAAGCTCTAGGGGGAAACAGGGCTTTGGACTCAAGCTATGGGGATGTTTTCGGGAATGGGATGAACATGAATCACATAGCACATAACAATTATCTCTAAAGGGCGGGTAAGTAGGACTCAAGCTATGGGGGTACAACAGGGTTATGGGACTTTCTACATAAGCACATAATCAACACACAATCCCAACATCAAGTCATAAGCATAATCAAATACCATTTCCATAATCAAGGCTCATAAAGCATAATATTTCAATAGTCATAATAACCAACCAATACAATTCATCGTACAAGAGTTTAGTTTGTCCAACAAGCCTCTACATAAGATAAGTGGGGCCTCGACATAGTTTGAGGCTCACCATCAATACATAAGTAAAGGAAAGTAAAATAATACTAGCTAGATAGAAAGTGGCTATTACCCTTGAACAATAGGGCTCACCACGAACAATAGTTTTCAAGATGATCACACGTCATCCGGTGGAAGATAGAAGTCGTCTCTGGTCCCTACATGGTTAGAACACGTAGACAAGGAATATGGGTTAGCACATAATATGCACTAAGTATGTGGGCATGCAATGCGTATGACAATATAGTATGACTAAGCAACATGACAAGGGGACAAGTGATACGAAAGGAATGCACGTAACCAAAGAGATATATAACAATATGTTATGCCATGATGCATGAGATGCAATCCTACAATCATAGTATAGCGGGGATGTAACCTCAATCGACAACGGAGGATACCCGAGCGAGCTACTACTCAGATCTGGACTACTTGCCAAGTAGATCCCTAGTCAACCCTTCAACAAGGGGATACATAACAAGTCAATCTCTATCTAGGGAGATAAACCCATGGTGGCACATGGTTTGATGAAAATGAGTATGGACCCTTGGAGATAGTCCACCCCGACTCAAATCCCTCGGTACTAAGTCTCATCCCATGATAATACATATATATATACATGCAACTTCAAATAGGAAGACTTATATTCCTTTCAAATCATGCATCATTAGTCAAAATCAAAACGATTGATCAAATCATATTCATGCTTAGGCCAAAGGACAACAAAAGTTTCCAAAATCATTCTCATAATCATTCCATATCAATTCAATAAGAGTAGCCCATCTACATAGCTTATCATATCAAGCCTTTATAACATATCAAAGTGGTGCAAGCACCCATAATGCTCAAAGAGCCATAACGGAGAGACTATGTGATCACAACCCTTAACATATCATATCATAACAAGAGAGCCATACCCTTACAAGAGTTTCATCATAACAAATATTCAATGCATATTCCATGAATGGGGAACAAGTGCATGGGTAATGGAATTCAACGTTAAATCACAATTCAATGGATAATTCAACTTAAATCATGAGAAAATCCATAGTCAAAATATAATGCAATTTACCCATGCATAATTAAACCATTAAAGGGATATGCACATTGATCCCTTAAGAATTTCCATGAACTTCATAAAATTCAAACTTAATTAATCATTAAATCACCTAATTTCTATAGCTCACAATCCAATACCATGAAATACTTTAAAATTAGAAGAACCCATAACTTAAAGAAACTTAAAATAATAAATTAAAGAGTAGGGTTCTTGGGTCTTCATGGATGAAAGGGAATCCATGAATAAAACCCACATACCTAAATATTAACCACAAGAAGTGAAGAATTAAGCAACCAAGGTGATCTTCTCCAATTTCTTCAAGATTTCAACAATGGAGGCCAAGAGAACTCAAGAAATTTTAGAGAGCATTCAAGAGTGTTTTGATGAGTGAAATAGGATTAGGGTTTGAATTAAGGGGTTTAGGAGACTTTAGGGAAGTTAAAAGAGTCATAGGATTAGGCTAATTTACGAAATTACCATTAATGAAATGGACTAACCCCTGAAATAAAGTGCCACACGGAAGGCTCCAGGTGTCCGTCCAATGGCACACCGTCTACCTGTCCGTGTGGCCTTACTTGGTCACGATTTCAACTCAAAATCTCGGGGGACTTTCTGGAACACTTCACGAAGGGACTCACGGACTGTGTGACTACATACGAATTGTGTAGTGGTCCGTGGTGCGACACTTGGCCCGGAGTCCAGCCCCAAAAGTTTGCCAAGTCTCTGCCCCACTTCACGGGACCTTTCACGGCCCGTATAGGGTCTCACGGGTCGTGGGGTGGTCCGTGGGGCTTGCCTAGGTCCTTGGCTAGGGTCCTGGCCACCAGGAGCCAACTGGAACATCCCACGAGCCTCCACATGGACCGTGGACCTTCACACGGTCCGTGTTCCAACCCTTAACCCATTTCTAGAATCTCGTTTCCAGCATCCTTCCAATTACGGGCATTCTCACTATTTTCCCCATAACTTTCTCATACGAACTCTGAATTGAGTGAAACTAATTGCGTTGCGAAGATAATTCAAAGAGCTTCAATTTCATATATAGCATCCCACACAGTTAACCCCGTACCACAAGTTATGATCTTTCAAGATACACTGCCTAAATGGCCTCTCAATGCCGCCAAACAACCTATTTTGCATCCGGCCACTTAAACTCAACCCATGGCTACCAAAATTCACCGATGACCAGTCCAACACTATACAAGACCAAGCATCAAGAAGTTTGAAAATTTTTGGGTCGTTACATCTTTTTTCCTTACAAACAATATAAGAGCACCCCATGGTGACATACTAGCCTTATGAACCTTTTATTCAACAAATCCTTTAATTGTTCCTTCAATTCCTTCAACTCTGCCTGGGACATTCGATATGGAGATATAGGAATAGGTTGGGTGTTGGGAAAGAGATCAATACCAAAATTGATTTCCCTTATGGGAGGAATGCCAGGTAAGTCATCAGAAAAGACATCGGAGAACTCATTTACTGTACAGACTAAATCAAGAGTAGAAACATGAGACTCGACATCCATGACTCAAATAGCATGATATTGGAAACCTTTGAAAATCTTTTTCATAGCTTTCATATAGGAGACAAACTTCCTTTGAACACATAATTGGTTCCCTTCCATTCTAAGATGGGCTCACTAGGGACTTGGAATGTGATCTTATGGGTCCTACAATCAATAGAAGCATAGGATGCATGCAACCAATCCATATCAAAAATAATATCAAAATTGATCATATCAAGCTCAACTAGATCAGATAGGAAGACTTTATGTAACATTGACACGAGACAATTTTGATAGACTTTCTTGGCTAAGATTGACTCACCAATAGGAGCATAGATCGAATAAGGCTCTAACAAAACTTCAGGAGACACGTTAAACTTTATGGCAACATAAGGAGTAACAAAAGACATATTGACACCAGGGTCAAGCAAAGCATACACTTCATGATCAAAGACTTTTAATATACCGGTGACCATATCGGGAGCCTCATCAACCTCTTGTCTAGCATGCAAAGCATAAAATCTATTACAATGTGGACCACTACCTTGAGCTTGGGAATCTTGTTGCACTTGCCCTTTTTGAGCTACTCGGCCTTGTGTACACCCTTCCTTACCTTTATTAGAACCATTAGGACATTCAATAATTTTATGTCCTATCTTTCCACAACCAAAACAACCATTTGTTCCTCTCAAACATTCTCCTGCATGTTTCTTTCCACACCTAGTGCACTTAGGAGGAATAACACCAACTTTACAAACATCACCTTGAGCCTTAGGATTTACCCATATTTCTTTCTCAAACCTTTGAGGAGAACCTTTAGAAGAACCTTGGCCCTATTGGAATCGGTCACCAACGAACTTACTATAGGAGAACCCTCCTTCAGTATGACCCCTCTTGGACTCACTTGTCCTTATCTTTTGGAGTTTCTTACTCTCCACTTGTTCAACATATGTCATGAGTCTAGAGATATCCATTTACTTATTAAGAATGGTAGCCTTGCATTCCATTTTTACCAAGTCAGATACACCTAAAGTGAATTCGTTCATGCAGGTCCTTGAGTCGGCCACCAAAGAAGGAGCAAATTTGGATAACTTAGTGAACTTGAAGGCATACTCCCTCACACGCATTCCACCTTGCTTCAATGTCATGATCCAAAATAGAATCATGACTATAGAGGAATGAAATAAAGTAGAAACCATCACAACATAACATAGTAATCCCAAAACATGAAGTCTGGAATCATGAGTACAAGAGCATCTAAATAGTGCGAAAGCGTAAATACAACTATATCAAAGTAAAAGACAAAGTTGTCTCATAGTATCTGATACAACGTCTGAAAGGAAACAACAAAGAGAATCCCAAAGATCCACGATGACTTGAAGTCTGAGCCTCATCGGTAAGATCTGGATGGATGCAGAAAAGCTCAACTAGAGTGAATCAACTACCCTGTGTGGGTCTCTGTGCTCGATCTGTAGGGAGGAACAAAGTAGGGGTGAGTACACCAAAATGTACCTAGTAGCTTCAACCAACTGGCAAAGAGAAATCAAATAAGCATGTAATAATGAAAAACACTATCACCTGCATCCAAAAAGGTTAGCACACAATAAACTAATACACATAATAAGATAGGGCCTCCACAACCACTAATGGTACAATATAATAGGAGATATGAACATAATCCATGAAACTCATCAAGCCATATACCAAGTGCCTCTCAACCATGCCATTGGACCGTGGTCAAGGAATATCACAATGTCTTGACCTTTCCACCTACCCGTGGTCAAGAAATGTCATAATGTCTCAACCTTGCCACCTGCTCGTGGTCAAGGGGTGTCACTATAGCTCAACCTTTCTGTTTGCCCTAGGTCAAGGGTATCACAATATCTCAACCTTGCCACTTGTCCGTAGTCAAGGGGTGGTACAATGCAACATGAAATAAATATAAGACAATGATGCAATCCAGATATGCATGTATATATATAATATCATCATAATGTGAATATTGATACATGAATCTCAAATAACCATATAGAATGATATTAAGTGTCATAACTAGTGATCAAATTATCAACACATCTTGGATCATCATAATTATTTCAATAAAAAGAATATCAACAATACCAGACCTCACTTGTCCCAATTATACAAGTATATCAATAATACCAGACCTTACTCATCCTAATTACGCAAGTATATCAATAATATCGGACCCTACTCATCCCAAAATATACCCATGATCCTAAAAAATATCTCATAAGCCATCAAATTACCACAATTACCCAATTGATATCACAAGTCTCATATTACCACATAATTTTTCAAATTATCTCAGTTCACAAGATCTCATCTCAATTTTTTAGTAAGATCATAATTTACTCAATTTTTGCATAATTGGGATCACATTTCCATCAATAGTCTAACATATCAATGTATCTACTCATGATTTAGTCTAGATCTCATAATTACCACATAAACATGATCAATAACTCAAATCTAGTCCCAAAAGGATTAGTCGAACCTACCTCATTGTCGAAACTGTACTCAGACAAGTTTTTAATCAACTCAATCTACAAAATGATCCCCAAATCAATCAACCACTATCAACAATGGATACTAAGCATCAAAAGGAGCATTTTTATACCCATATTGGCATGAATTAGGCTTAGGGACAAAATGGTCAAATTTAGGGCTAAAATTTGAAGTTTCCAAATTTGAAAATTAACTTTAAAATCAAGTCTACGCAAAAATAGAGTTCATGCGTGAAAATTCTATTAAAATCTGATTTAAAATGAATGCGAAATCAATCTTTAAAGTTTAGAAATCATGGTATAAAAATTTCCAATTTTGACATTCAAAATCATGAAATTAAGACAAAATCAAGATAAAACTTATGGAGAATCATTAAAATAGTGTTAGAAACACTTACCCAACAAAATATATCCTTCAAAAAATTTTCTTCAAAATTACCCCAAAAGCTTTGAAAGTTCGAAAATGGAGTAAAAATGGTGACGTACGGATTTAAAACTGTTTAGTCATAAAAAGTACTCCACGAATGTGGGTGGGGTCCCACAAAAATGTGGAAAAGGCCGATCAAAATGACTCCGCGATCGCAGAGACCAACTCTCGAACGTGGAGAGTAACAAGGAGGGTAAACACATATATACTTAACAAATGCGGAGGGTAATAACAACCATACCTCTGTGAACGCGGAAAAGTAATGTGTCTGTACTAAAAAATCTTCACCTTTCCCAAGTTCAATTCCCTCCTCGAAACAAACCCTCAGAACTCATTTGGAATCAAAATTTCACAAACCAAATATGTATCCCTATCAAAAACAGTGATCCAGATTCAACGGAATCATCAAAAAATGATTTCAAGGCTACCTCGCTATATTTATCAATGCAACACAATAAAACTAGTTTAAAACTCAAAATACCAAAATGCCCTAGACAACTTTAAAAAATAATCCAAGACCATTTCTAGTATTAGTTTCACCATCTGGAATTACTAGAACTATTGAATTCTAATATGAGATTTTGAACTTTGAATGTTGACCAAAGTCAAACTTTGGTTCCAAAAATAACTAAAAGCACAACTTTGGGCCTAAAAACCTCAGTTTAACTCTGAATTCAATTTTGTAACTTTTCATAGACCAATTTTGATATTTTCAGAGCTAATGAAATCGACGGATCCCTGATTCGACACTCAAAACTCAGAATGGTACAAAAACTCACGTTTTAACAACTTAAGCTTCCAAAAATGACAACCCATATTTTCCATTTTTAAAAATCAGGATTTTAGTTCTAACAGATAGTTCAAAATAGGACCAAATCAACTTGAAGGAGGGAAAAATAGTAATTTTGACAAATAAGGCTAAAAATGACCAATCAGGTCATTACATTATTCACCACTAAAAATAGTGTCCGTCCTCAAACATAAGAGAAAAGGGAGTACCTGAAACCTTAAAAACATTGGCTCGCATGACAAACTCCAACTCCCAAGTAACCTCATCAACAAAATGGTGTACAAAAGATATATCTCTGGATCTCAATCTCCAGACTTGTCTGTCCAATATAGCTATAGGCTCCTCCTCAAATGACTAATTTAGGCCTAACTCAATAGAATCATAAGAGATCACATGGGACTCATCAGGAACGTACCGGTGGAGCATAGAAACTTGAAAAACAGGATGAATAAAAAATAATCTTGATGGTAATTCCAACTCATAGGCAGGCTCACCAACTCTCTTCAAAATCTCAAATAGGAAAATGAACTTGGGACTGAGCTTTTCCCTCTTCTTGAATCTCATTACACCCTTCATGGGTGAAACCTTTAGCCAAACACTGTCACCAAAAAAGACCTCAAGAGGTCTAGTCCTCTGATCAACATAACTCTTCTGGCGACTCTAAGCTGTCAGAAGTCTACCCAGAATCAAATGGACCCAGTCCATGGAATCTCCAAGTAGATTCACATTCAACACATCAACAAAACCTGTGTCAAACCATCCAATGGGTGATCTACACCTCCAGCCATACAAGGCCTCAAATGATGCCATCTGGATGTTGGAGTGGTAACTGTTGTTATATGCGAACTCTGCCAATGACAGGTGCTAGTCCCATCGGGCCTCAAAATCAATCACACAAGCCCATAACTTGTCCTTCAACACTTGAATGGTGTGCTCAAACTGTCTATCTTTCTGGGGGTGGAAAGTTGAACTAAAATCCACTCTAGTACCTAAACCACGCTGTAAAGTTCGTCAAAAGTGAGAAGTGAACATAGATCCCCTGTTTGACACTATAGACACGGGCACACTATGCAATCTGACAATATCCTGGATATATGACCTAGCCAACTACTCTGCACTGTAGCTAATCTTCACCGACAAGAAGTGAGCCGACTTGGTCAAACGATCAAAGACCACCCAAACTGAATCAAACTTGCCTAAGGCCATAGGCAAACCTGTAATAAAGTCCATAGTCACTCTCTCCCACTTCCACTCGAGAATGGGGATCTTTTGCATAGATCCATCGGGTGTTTGGTGCTCATACTTGACTTGTTGGCAATTCAAAGACTTCACCAAAAACTCAGCTATGTTCCTTCTCATTCTGAACCACCAATAATGTTGTTTTAGATCATGGCACATTTTTGCCACACCAGGATGGATGGAATATCTAGTACAATGGGCCTCCTATAATATCAATCTCACCTTGTCCTCAACCTTAGGCACAAAAACTCTACCATTTATCCTCAAAACACGACTAGAATCAATAATAGTTGCCTTGGCTTCACTTCTCAATACTTTGTCACATATCATACATAATCTGGGGTCCTCAAACTGATGAGCACATATCTGATCAAGAAAGGAAGATCTAGCCTCAACAAAGGCCAAATTACTCTAAGGAGGGGAAATGTCCAAATATACCATTTGTCTAGAAAGCGACTGAACCTCCAAAGCTAAGGCCTCTCCCTAGCCCTCAAGAATGCTAAACTCCCTATTCTAGTGGCCTTTCAGCTCAAAGCATCAGCTACCATATTTGCCTTCCTGAGGTGGTATAAATTAGAGATATCATAATCCTTGTGTAACTCCAACCACCTAAACTTTCTCATGTTCTAAGTAGGCTGAGAAAACTTATATTTGAGACTCCAGTAATCTGTGAGATATCACAATGAACCTCATAAAGATAGTGACACCATAATTTCAATACAAATACCATCACAACCAACTCTAAGTCATGGGTGGGGTAGTTCTTCTCATGAGCTTTCAGTTTTCTAGAAGCATAGACTATTACCTTCCCTCTTTGCATCAATACATCACCCAAACCCACACATAAAACATCACAATATATGATAATGACACTCCCTCCTTGGGCAATGCAAGAATAGGTGCTGAAGTCAATAAATGCTTGAGATTTTGAAAGCTCATCTCACGCTCCTCAAACCACTGAAATTCCACACTTTCTGAGTCAATCTAGTTAATAGGGTTGCTGTAGAAGAGAATCCCAAAACAAAACATTGATAATATCCTGCCAAACTAATGAAACTCTGAATCTCAATCATAGAAATAGTTCTAATTTACTCACGAACAATTGCCACCTTGGTTGGATCAACCATTAAACCCTCTTTTTACACTACATATCAAAGGAATGCAACAAACTCAAGCCAAAACTTGCACTCTAAGAACTTTGCATACAACTTCTCATCTCTCAATCTCTAGAGTATAATCCTTTAAGTGCTGAACATAATCGACCTCGCTCTTAGAATAAACCAAGATATCATCGATAAAAAAGATAAAAAATATATCCAAGTAGCATTAGAACACTCGATTCATTAAATCCATAAAAGTAGTAGGGGCATTAGTCAACCCAAATTACATGACCACAAACTCATAATGCCCGTAACAGGTCCTGAAAGTTATCTTCAGGATATTAGACTCCCAAACTTTCAATTGGTGATAGCTGGATATCAAATCAATCTTAGAGAACACCAAGGCACCCTACAACTGGTAAAAAAGATCATCAATGCGAGACAAATGATACTTATTCTTGATGCTCACGTTGTTCAACTGGCGATAATTAATATACATATGCATAGTGTCATCTTTCTTCTTCACAATAAGATAGGAGCACCCTAGGGGGATACACTCGGATGAATGAACTATTTCTTAAACAAATCCTCAAATCGCTCCTTCAATTCAGCCAGAGACATCTAATAAAAGGAGATAAAAATAGGTTTAGTGCTCGGCTCCACATTAATTGCAAAGTCTGTATCACGATCCAAAGAAACACCAAACAAATCAGTCTATAATACATCTATAAACTCTCTAGCAACTCTAGTAATCTCCAATGATTGGGACTCTTGAGAAACAACCTTAACATGAGCTAAATATGCCAACAACCCTTACCCATCAATCGACAAACATGCATATAAGAAATAACTCTCTTAGGATAAGAGCTAGGTGTTCCAGTCCACACCAATTGAGGTAACTCAAGATAAGATAAGGTCACAATCTTCGCATGATAGTCTAGAATAGCATAAAAGGTGATAACCAGTCCATGCCTAATATCACATCAAAGTCTACCTTATCCAACAATATCAAGTCAATGACAATATCTTTCCTTATAAAAGTCACAAGACAACCACATATACCCGATTCACCACTAATGATTTACCTATCTAGAGGAAACACAAATAGGCTTGACAAGTGGTTCACACATAATATCAATATCCAAAGAAAAATAAGTTGATACATATGAATAAGTAGAGCCTGGATCAAATAAAACTGAAGTTGAATGGTGGCACACCGCAACCATACCTATGATAACTGCATCAAAGGCCTCTGCCTTGGCTTTCTCTGGTACAACATAGCAAAATCTACGACCACCACTAGCCTATGGGCCTCCACGAGCTCTACCTCTCACTGTGCCATAACCTCCTTTGGTACCTTTTCTCATGCCTTAAGAGGTATCTCTAGCTGTAGATACTGGGGCTGGCTGAGGCAGTGAAGCCCGTGCGAGGATAGCATGAAGTGGATAATGGTTGGAGAAGTGCCCAACCTCATCACAAACATAGAAAGCCTTGGGGTCTCACCCCTGATATGACTGTATAGAAGAACCACCACATCTGACCAAACTAAGAGAACTATCACGACATTTTGAGTAGGTCTAGACCTGTCAACACTGCCAGATGTTGGAAGAGCTTCTTGAACTGCCAGGTCCTAATGGCCCTACCTCTGAAACTCTCGATCATAGGGCGGGTCTCCACTAAACTTCCCATGTTGACGGAACCTCTTCCCGTCACCCTGCCTATCATGCACGATGCTGTCAATCATAGGAGCATAATCCACTATACTCTGAAAAGTGCCTCCATCTAGAATAAGAAAGTTGTAGCCTCTTGAAGATACCCTTCCAACCCCTTGGAGAAGTGTTGAATCCTCTCAAACTCAGTAAGGATGCTAGACAAAGCATATCTAGACAATGAATGGAATCTAACGTCATAGTCTGGAACTAACATGAAACCCTGCTGGAGTCTATCAATCTCATCCCTGTGGTTGTTCTAAATGCTAAATGGAATGAACTTCTCCAAGAATACCCCTGTAAATAATTTCCATGTCATGACTAGAGATCTAATAGGTCAACGAACCAACACTGACCTCAACCACTTCTTGGTAAGGCTAGTGAACCGGTAAGAGGTATAAGAAACTCTATGCGACTTCAAAATGGCTAGATTACATAGCCGATCCTAACATTTTAACAAGTAATCATAAGCTCTATCACCAGGGATGCCATCAAATCTCAAGGGAGCCAAACGTACAAACCACTCAAAACTCTTCTGCTCAGCACTGGATATGGATGGATTAGAAAATAAAGGTGGCACCATAAATAAGGGTAGTGCAAGAGATGGAGTGATAGCCAAATTCTAAAATTAAGAACCCAACTTAATCAAGATGTCTGAGGCAGAACCATAGCAGTCATAGGAGAATCCGCTAGAGCTGAAGAAGGACTAATATTGTCATGACCAGGATAGAGGGCCTAGATGTGACATGGCAAAGGAGAACCCAAAAGTCCTCGATCAAACCATCATAGCATCATCACACACATCATCGGTTCAGAAACAAGGCAGCTAAACACATAACACATAAGCTCTAAATGATTTGGGACGTAGGGCTCAAGCTATGGGGGCACACCAGGATTATGGGACTCAAGAATGGTCCAACAAGCCTCTACATGAATAAGTGGGGCCTCGACAAGTTTGAGGCTCACCCTCAAGTCATAAGAAAATAAATGACATAATATAAAATAGGTAGATAGACGGTGGTTATTGCCCTTGAACAAAAGGGCTTACCACTAGCAAGGTCTTCAAGAGTAATCACACATCATTCGGTGGAATGTGGAAGTCGTCACCGGTACCTACATGGTTAGAGCATGTAGAAAAGAGTATGGGTTAGCACAATAAAGTACTAAGTATGCAGGCATGCAAATGCATATGTACATGTGCCTATATCAACCTACATGGAAAGGGCACATATATAGAAGTGAATATAGGAAAGGACAATATACAATATGCCATCAAATCATGATACATGAAATGTCATAATGTGTAGTATAGAGGGTATGGAACAATAACTGACATCTCAAGTCCATGTGAGCTACAACATGATCTTTCCCAATGTGACCTCCCATTGGATCAGAGAAGACTACTTGCCAAAGGTAATCTTCACCATACCTTACGACCCGGTCATTTTGGTGTGATGGCCACCTTCCTTATGACCCGGTCATGTCGGAAGGGTTTACATTCATAGCATGTCATAACATATCATATCATATCATATCATATCAAGGCATACCTTATGACTTGGTCATTTTGGTAGCAACCTATGTAGGCCCATAGTTTCGGGAAAAGAGTGGGACCCCTGGGGATAGCCCACTTACTACTCCAATTCTTCTCGGTACTAAGTCATCATCCCACAAGAATACATATACATATATATACATGCTTTTAAAATAAAAACTTGACACTTGAACTTTGAATCATGCATACTTGGGCTTAGAAGCCAAACGTACTTTCAAATATTATCATGGATACTTAACTAGAGTTAAACATAGTTCATAGTCATGCATCATGGGCTAAAAGCCAAACCAACCTTCATGTCATACTTCATGCATAAGAGTAGCTCCATTCATATCATATCATATCATGTTGGTGCAAACACCCATGTTGCTCAAAGAGCCATATCATATCATGTCATAGACTTAGTGTGATCACAACATAGCCACTCATACTTGTTCAAATCATAGTCAAAATCATTCTAGGGACTTAACCCACATCAAAACTTTCACAATGAATCCATGAATCATGCATGCAATGCCATGAGGGACAATATGAAATAGCATAGGTAATGGAATTCAAACCTTACATTCAATTCAAGAGTAATTCATGAGAAATTCAAGTCAAATCTACCTTTAAAACCTCATTTGGACAATACCCATGCATAGGTCAAGAGTATAAGAACATGCATAACTTGATCAAAATCAAACCATTAAACTTTCATGAAATTCCAACTCGAAACAACATTAAATCACCTAAAATCTACAACACATAATCCCAATCAATTATTTACTTGAAAATCTAAAGAACCCCACCTTAATTGAAAACTTAAAAATCAAATTTAAAGATGAGGGTTCTTGGGTCTTCAAGGATGAAAGAAGATCCTTGAATCAAAACCCACATACCTTAAATAGGCCAAAGGAATTGAAGAATCAAGCAAGCAAAGGTTGTCTTCCCCAAATTTCTTCAAGCTTCAACAATGGAGGTCTAAATAATTTGAAAATTTTCAAAGTGTAATGAGGAGGATTAAAATGGATGAAAAGGGGTTAGGTTAAGGGGGTTTAGGGGACCTTAGGATGCCTAAAAGAGGTCTAGGGATTAATTAAATCACGAAAATACCATTAATGAAATGGACATTTAACTGAAAGATAGTGCTTCACAGAGGAGCTACAGTGGCCGTCCAACATCACACTGGCCGTGTAAGCAACCGTCTACCATGCCTTAGCCAAATTTTCAACGCGAACTCTCGGAGGACTTTCTAGACCATTTGACGAGGAGGTTCACGGGCCGTGTGGCTTCACATGGACCATGTACTGGTCCGTGGAGCCACACTTGGTTCAATAATCAACCCCACACCACGAAAAGCTCACTGCCCCACTCAACGGCCACCAACACAAACCTTTTGAGGTATCATGGGCCGTGGGGTGGTCCGTGCACCATGCCTTGGGTTATGGGGTGGGTCCTGGCCACCCCAAGCTAACTGGACCATTTCACGGACCACCACACGGACCGTGGACCCTCAAACAGTCCGTGGTCCTTTCCTTCGGCCACTTTTAGGGTCTATTTCCAATGTCTTCCGAATTTCAGGCAGTCTTACTATTTTTGCCATAACGTATTCATACGAACTCCGAATAAAGTGAAACCAGTTGCGTTGAGAAAATAACCCAAAGAGATTCAACTTGATATGAAGTATCCCACACGGTTCAACCCGCATCAAAAGTTATGTGTCTTCAAAGTGTATTTCCCAAATAGCCTCTCTAGGCCACCAAATGATCCGTTTTGCGTTCGGCCACTTAAACTCAACCTGTGGCTACCAAAATTCATCCATCACCAGTATAGCATCATACAAGACCAACCATAAGAGGTTTAAAATTTTTTGGGTCATTACATTATCCCCCCTTGGGAACGTTCGTCCTCGAATG
>JBCEWC010002359.1:0-34951 GCA_038996855.1 Solanum aculeatissimum
AAAAAAAAAACTGAAAAACCAAAAAACCGACACCGAAAAACCGAATTAGTTCGGTTCGGTTTTTCGGTTTTTTTGCCCACCCCTCCATACCACAACTTCCCCCAATTGAGGCACAGTGTTGTACGCGGGTGCAAGACCTAATATCTATGTATGTACACAAATTGGGTCCCTATAAGCCCATAAGGTACACCCGCGCACAATCTAACTAACAAAACATCACTGAACCCAACGGAATCATCACAGAGCCCAACTCTCCATATCACCAGAACAAGGGTCAGTTGTACGTGGGTGTAAGACCCTACTATCTAAACCTGAACACCCCCTGAGCCCCCATAAGCCTAAAGGGTACACCCACACACAATTTGGGTGCGAATCCACGAGTAATAAATCACGGGGCCTTGCCCAATCAATCACAAGTCAATCGGGTCCTTGACCCTGTGCCAGCACGTGGTACCTAATCCAAAATATGCATGTGTAACGGTAGGACCTATCCCTCGCAGGAGAAAGAATCCCCCTCACATAACAGTGTGTCTTATCTCAGAATGTCACTCACGGGGTCTCACCCCCAAATGGAATCAACGGGGTCCTCAACCTAAAATGTAACCAGCGGGATCCATGACCCAAAATAACAACAAGTGCTCGAACCTCTTTAGAATTTGTACCCCAGTCTCGAACACTCAGAGGTGACCACCGAAGAATGGGACCACAAGGAGCGTCACGCAGAATCTCAAACACTCGGACGTGGCCATCGGAGACTTGAACTACAAGGTGCATCATCTAGGTTTGGAGAGTAGAACTAGTCAATCTCTCTCTAGCCTATTCGGATCCCCCAAACATACCATCTCTCTCGACAAAATCATCCCCATCACACCATATAATCTACCACCTCACTCAGATAAAGACAGATAATTCAACATCAAATGGAAAGAACCAACGCAACAATAACTATCAACAAAACACAAGAGTGTATATGTATCACAAATCACCGTGAGTCAGGCCCAACAAAGGACAAGTAGACCATAACTTTATCAATCACAAGTGCCAAAAGTAAACATAACCAATCATGGTCTATCATAAGTATCTCGGACAACCAAACCCAGCAAAGTCATATCTATACCAAAATCATGCCACAATATGACATATAATCAATACACAGTCTCCTGGTTATCATATCTCAGTACAACAGGTTATACATACGCATATAGGTATGAGCCAAGTCAAAACACATGCCTGTCCCAGGGCACTAGCCCATATTCGGCCCTTACTAGACCTTTTCTCTATGTAAAGCAACTCATAGGGTAGTGTCAGTGTAACCTAAGCTAAGGCCCAAAAGGCTAGACAATCAGAAGGATGCCACCTACCCAGAATCATATCGTAACTCAGTTGCTACAAGGATACCACCTAAGGCAACCATGTGTCGACCCACTAAAAATGTTCTCCTCTCAAAAAGGATGTCAGTCCCCAGGACTAACCCATGTAACTAGTTTCTCATCGCAGATAGCCAAGAAAGCCCATAGAATATAACCTACACCTTGCTAACAGGGTCACACTCCCATTTCTAACCCGCTAGTGGCTCAGTATCAACACATTATATATCACGGGTCACAAGATTCCTTTAGGAGTACAACTATAATCGTTCCCAGGACATGGTGTATTTTCTTTAGTCGTTAGCCAATAGCACAAGTACATAATGGATAACAACAGTAGACAGGATCATATAAACTATAGGGCAATGCAGAATCATGTTTAATCAGAAAATTCTACCGCAAGTACTCAGAACAAATATAGACAACCACAACCATATCATACATATATATATTTCGACCACCCAAAACCCCTGGAATCATATATAGATACTGGATTCAGTGCACAAGGTAGCATTTAATCACTTGTCAACCTCATTAACTAGCATACATCGGTAGCCTCAGACCACACACACATACAAGCAAGAGTCGAGCTTAGTGTACATACCTGACACATGTTCACAGCTCTAGTCAGCCCCTTTCAGGCCCTCTCGTAGTCATATAATGCAAGAGTTCAAGTAATATAGTAGCTACAACCAACACAGCCTTCAATACAACAATTATCGTCCCATAACATCACATATATATACAACACATAGATCATATCCAGCCATATACAACATATATATCACAACTCAATCCATAAATAATACATTTCTACATATTTCAGCTCAAATACGCATGTATTTTAACTCAGTTTTAGGTTTAGAGAAAGCCTAACCTACCTGGAAGGCAGTTCCTCGCTCTCTTGGTCAGCTCCCTTAGCCTTCTGCCTTTTCGATCGCCTCCAAACACTGCTTCACTATCAAAACACGAATCACAAGGTCATTACGACTGATTTAGTTGTAAAATCTAAAGAAACAGCTAAAATTACATCAATTACGACTAAAATGGGAAAATATGAGGTCCACTCTCAAAATTCTAAACCAACCCCCATAAAATGATCCCTACATCACCCCGCGTCTATAGCCAGAAATTGATCCCAAAACAAATCCCAGAAGACAGAGAAATGACTCAAAAATGATGTTGCATTTCTTATCGAAAAACATTTCTTATATAACATCTTGGTCAAATTATGCAAAAATACAACCAAATTAACATGATCCAAGCATACCAAAATGTGCCCCTCAAAAAATAAAATAATCTAGATACAAATTTCACTTAATTTTGTTGAGAAATGACCGAGATATCGCAATGTAAAATTTTCACCAATTCCGATATATGATTAGTGAAAGAAACAAGGATTTTACCTAGAAATAGGTGCTGAAATTGGAATTTGAGACTTCCACGACGTTTCTCGGAAAAATTCGTACAACGCAGTATTTTAAATCTATCAAATCGAATGAAAAATAAACTTGAAAACACAATGCGAAGTTAGCAAAAATATTATTACATATATGAAGAAATTCTCCTGGCAACCTTATACAAATATACACATTTGATCTTTGGCCACCTCACTGCCATGTGGCAGCACTAGATTGCGCCACATGGCAGCCCCTAATATGCCATGCCACTAGCTCCCTTCAAAAGTCATTTGTTCCCTTTTTTGACGTTTTGGGCTCATTCGGACTTCGATTTTTGCAAACAAACTATGTAACCTTATTGATATTGATATTGACATTCTAGATCCAACGGTGCGGTCGTAATTTTCAATGGAGCTTCTGATAATAAAGTGAGGGTTTCACTTCTTTATTTGTAACTTTTAACGGAAGGCCCTAGGGGGTCAAATCGTATCCGGACGTCCCCCCGGTATCAAATGAAGGGTCATCCTAGACCTAAATCGACATTTCAGAACTAACCGTGCTATAAAAAGCTTCATTCAAGACACGGTTCCCGAGGACATTGACTAGTCAACTATTAATCAGTTTCGGCAACTAAATTTACAAGACACAATATAACTGTACCGGACATGCTCCTAGCCTAATTAGACCATTTTGGAGCTAATTGAACTGTTATAATCTTATTTTGAGGCCGTTTACTAGGACTTTATCCGAAAACTCATTTTATAGGTATAACTTCGTGGTTAACTCAAAAATCCACATAACTCCCAAATAACCCAACCAATAGCCATCCCAACAATCTCAACAAATCATCAATGGTTTGTGGTCACTATACACATGCTCAAATCAACCAAATGACTACAAAACCATAGAAATGACCCGGAGGGTCATTACAACATCCCTTACTAATAAGACTTTCATCTGCGAATGTACGAATACAGGCATACCTGGAGACTCCAATCCGAACCACATAAGGATCCTTACCCTGAAATCACAGTGATCATACGCATTCTTAGCATCCAACAACTGTTCTCGTAGTCTCAGTTAATCGAAAGTGCAACAACCCATCTACTTGTAACAGAGAATCAGTGCAACAATCTCTTAGGGGTTCTCACTGATCAATCACTCATCCCATCAGCTCAGTCAACTAACACGTAACAGGCAATCAACAAGCTAGGTATACCTGCCCTCAACACATTATTAGATAGCTGTATATTACTTCTCAAGCAAGGTCCTCAGTAGTAATGACCATTCATCCCTCTTTCTGCCACATTTAACAATCAACCCTTGGAAAGGACTGCAACAATAGCCGTTAGTGCTTATAAGTCACCAAATTCCTGCTACACAACACGACAATCAACCTGACAGGCACAGTCAACCACTCACAAGGGCCACAAAAAACTCTGGTACAACAACCAGAATGTCCACCACCAAAACCTCCCTCAACAATATCCGACCACCAACTAACTCAATGAAAACACACCGGAGTACAAGTAGCTCATTCGGAATACACCGACACACTATCGAACTCAAAAAACATGATGTATCGCAGAACAAGCTAGAGGTAGGGATAACTATAATGTAACCAGTCTAACTTGCCTCAGAACCTCAAGGGCTAGTATATCGGGGCTAAGCTTACCCCTGCCTTCCAACCTATACGACTCCTCTTAGGAGTAACACCCTCATAACCGCTCTGTCTCAAATCTCAAACTCTACAAATCGGTATCTATGGTCAGCATAACCCTGGGTGCCGACTCGGAGCTATCCTCAATTTATCTCAAACACCTTGGACCATGGTTAAGGCGTCCTGTAACAAGTCTATACTGTACGAGATCGGTCTATCGGCTTAAACCAGCCAACTAGAGTACGACATTGAAAACCATATCACAAAAGCAAGTCAATCTGGCCCCAGGGCAATATCAAAACTGAGTTCATCCGACAATATCGCTCGACCCGCGTATCACAATTCTGAGGAGTCACCATACTTAATCCTCCACTAATAAAAAGGGACCTTCTACTACCACAATACTTGACCCGAGATAAAAGAAACTCAGAACCCATACTCAAGTAGGCAATAAGCTAAGAAATGTAGCTAACACTGGGCCACCCGATAAAATTATCAACATTCCCACTGACAAGCATAGCCAACAATCTGAACAACACCATCCCAACCAGCTAACAATCATAACAAATCCCTAGGGCAGAAAGATCAACAACTAAATTAATAACGCAACAATGTCCAATACAATAATGGCAATCCAACTAAGCCTCCAGGCATAACACTAAAACGGGAAAAATGGGGCCCACTCTTAAAATTTTTAATCAACCCTCGTAAAATTATGTCTACATCACCCCGAGTCCATAGTCAGAAATTGAGCCCAAAACATATACCAGAAAACAGAGAAATGGCTAAAAAATGATGTTGCATTTCTTATCGAAAAACATTTCTTACATAACTTCTCGGTCAAATTCTACAAAAATACAACCAAATTAACATGATTCAAGCATACCACAACATGCCTCTCAAAAAATAGAATTATCTAGACATAAATTTCACTTAATTCTGTTGAGAAATGATCGAGATATCGCAATGTAAAGTTTTCACCAATTCTAATATATGATCAGCGAAAGAAATAGGGATTTTACCTTGAAATATGTGCAGAAATTGGAATCCGATACTTCCACGGCGTTTCTCACTAAAATCCGTACGACGTAGCATTTTGAATCACTCAAATTAGATGAAAAATGAGCTCGAAAACGCAGTGCCAAGTTAGCAAAAATATTATTACATATATGAAGAAATTCTCCAGGCAAACATTATACAAATATACACATTTGACATTTGGCCAACTCACTGCCACGTGGAAGCACCAGATTGTGCCACATGGCATCCCATAGTCTGCCATGCCACTAGCTCCCTTCAAAAGTCATTCACTCCCTTTTTCGTTTTCGAGCTCGTTCGGACTCTGATTTTCGCAAACGAACTATGTAATCCTATGGAATTCAATGTTTCGGATCCAACGGTGGGTCAGAGTTTCCAACGGAGCTTCCCATGATAAAGTGAGGGTCCCACTTTTTTATCTGCAACTTTTAACGGAAGACCCCGGAGGGTCAAATTGTATCCAGACGTCCCCGAGTATCAAATGGAGGGTCATCCTAGACCTAAATCACTGTTCTGGAGCTAATCGTGCTATCAAAATTCTCATTCAGGACACAGTTCCTGAGGACATTGACTGAGTCAACTACTAACCGGTTCTGGCGGCTAAATTTGCAAGTCACGATATAACTGTACCGGACATGCTCCTAGCCTAATTCAACCGTTCTGGAGCTAATGGAACTGTTAGAATCCCATTCTGAGGTCGTTTACTAGGACTTGGACCGAAAACTCATTTTATAGATATAACTTTTCAGTTAGCTTAAAAATCCACATAACTCCCAAATAATCCAACCAATAGCCATCCCAATAGTTCCAACAAATCACCAATGGTTCGAGGTCATTATACACCTGCTCAAATCAACCAAATGACTGCAAAACCACTCCCCACTACTAGTCACATACAAAGGATAGGTCTCCCTGTTGATCCAAATGCAACTTCTGTGGTAACATGAGAGAGGATACCGACCGCCTCTTCCTCAAGTGCACCAACACCATTAACTTCTGGAATAATGTCAATGCTAACACCACGTATCCTTGGCACATCAACCTTCAAGACCTTACCGGTGACAATTTTGAAAATAAAATTGAATTGATAACAAGGAAAAACCTTTCAATAATCTCATTCCCTGCGAAGTCTTATTACCAGTGTGTCTTTGGAACATATGGACCCAAAGGAATTCTAACATCTTTAGGGAAAAGAAGGACTCCATCTCCTTTAACCATGTCCTCAGTCAAGCCATTGAATACCACCTCCTTATTAGCCCTTCCTACCCTAACACCAATCATCAAGGAATAATCCCAATCAAATCGGAGAGTTCAAGCTCAATACTGACGATCCTATAAAAGATGACACATATGGGAGTTATAGGCAAAATCATCAGGAATCACAAAGGAGATGGATCACACGATTCATGGGTAAAATCCCCCACGATAACCTCACTCTAGCTGAGCTTTATGCTCTAAATCTAGGCTTGCAACTGGCACATGACAACAATCTAGTTCCCCTTGAGATACTAGACTCCAAGAAAGTTGCTGACATGCTTGAACAGGATAACCCCTTGTACGCTAACATTATTTTTGAGTGCAGTTGCTTGATCATGAATATGGGGAGAGCTCCAGTGTCGCATATCCATAGGGAACAAAATAGAGTGACGGACATGTTGAGTATTGTTGGAACCCAAGCACAATGTATTTCTCTATTATTGGTAAAACTATTCTTGAAATTCAACAAAAAATATCTTTAAATAAATAAATATTAAAAGTTTGACAAACCAATATATCAGCCACTATATAGCTTTAGTACATTCTAGAGTATAATTTTGGTTTTTATTGAATTTGAATTCTCTAATTTTTTGAGGTGGCATTTTCAATAAGATTTTTTTTTTATTTTCGAGGTTTGATTAAGATATCACAATCATTCCATCGAAATCTACTACGGTTCCAGAACATATAATTTAAGAGAGAATATTCCATTTTACCACACCCTAGCCTCTTATGTCACCAACAATCACCATCTTGCTATTTCTACTCTCCCCACTTCTATATTATTAGGCCTCACATTAGTCGTGCATCAGTTTCAGCTTCATGCAGATGCTTTGACAAATTAGGATTCTAATTGTTATAGTTATTTGTTAATGGAGGTACCAAAATAACAAAGCATAATACTATTAGAAGGAATATACTTTTGAAAAGCAAGGAGGATTCATGTGCTTAGTATGAAAATTATAATTTAACAGCTAACTTACCACAATCATATTTTGCCCAGTTCATTATGAATTATTCTCATTGCAAAAGTATTGGGTATAACAAGAGTATAATCACTCCATTCCTAAAGTTCAAACTCGAAATTTTTGTTCAGGCAGGAAAGGATCCATCCCATCTCACCACATCCCTAGTTGTGTGTCTTGTATCTGTATATGTTCCAACATACAGTACATCAGTCACCAGACTACTCATCACGTAACTATCGTACTGTTAAGCCCCTAGATGTAAAACTCTTCAATGGTTCCAACAAATTAATGCAATGGTTTAAATGTTTAACAAATTGAATAGCTGTTCTTTCTTTTCTTTTTTTTGGCTATGGAAAGACTGCTGGGTAAGATCAAGCTGCACTGTGATACCTGCATGGCCACACTACTGCAGATGCACCTAAGCACAAGGAAGCATTAAAACAGGTGCTTCATTTGCAATCCAACCTTCAACAACTTGAGGACATTTTCTGAAACAACGTTGCAAATAATGTCCAATATAATGATTTACCATTATCTTCAATTTGTTGAGTTTGTCTAAATGTCCACTAGAAAGAACTGATATAGTTGATAGCTAAACTATTTAACTTGAAGCTTCATTAAATTTGAAGACGCAATCATAAAGCCTTCCTCCCAGAAACTGAGCAACTTCCGGATGCTTTACCTGTGTTTGAGAAACATAAAAAGATTTTTAAAAAAGGTAAAATAATAATAACAAAAGAGAAAAACTTTGTATTAAAAAGTGAAAAGCCCCTGAATATAGGGGAGTTCTTAATTTTCTTTTTGTCCTTCCTACGGTAACATCAGCAAGACATAAAAGAGTAAAAAGTTGAGGATGGCTTGTTATGGTTGTAAATAAAAGCATGAAGGTATTACCATTCCAATCTTGAGGGAATCACATTTAAATCGAGCATACAAGTTAGTCTCTATTCCACGGCCCTGCAAAGAATTCAAAGAGAAGCTAAAAGTTTAGAGAGGCTGGAAACTTACAATCATTTAAATATGGCAAGTGATGCGGTTCCATAAAGATAAAACTATTTTAACAAGGTAAAGGAATAACTATTTTTCTGCTTAGTTTTAAATTTTTGTTGTTTAATCACAACCCTTTTAGATTAGATTCTATTCTTAAATTTTAATTAGGAATACAGTGTTTAATTGTCTCAAAACTATAGCTTGTTAAGGATTTCCTGATCAACAAATAGACTTTTGATTGGTGGACACATGACTTTATGAATAATAATCTTTTGCAGTTTATGCATCTCTCATTCCCCTTTCCCTCTCAAAACTCTCCCTTCTCCCTTTTCATGCAACATGAGCAGCTAGGAGATTTGTAAATTTACAAACTTCAAAAGCATTTAATCCACTATGATGTCGAATATTCAAATGCTCATATTTTTTAAACAAAAATCACAAATCGGGAAGTTCCAACACGACATATCAGGAACCGGTAATTGGTGGAAAATCTAAATAAGAGGTTTTGATAAGTCTATACAAGTCCAAGAGGAAAAAATAATTCCTAAGAAGTGGAGGAAGTGCTTAGTAGCTAAAGTTATGAGAAGCCACGATGATCCATACCCTTCATCCTGTCACAACAATACAGGGAGAGAAGTGTGAAGTGGGAATTGGTGATTAGAGCAGGGGACTTGCAGGGTTGCAGACAGGTCCCCAGCCACATGGTATCATTGCAATCCCTAATCTTCTAATGCAATCTGTCCCCTAAGAACATAGCTCTTTTAACTTTTCTTTTTGAGAATACATAGCTCTCCTAACTTATAAAAGTAAAAAAAACAAAACAAAAAAAAAAGCTGTTCACCTCTGAATAGGCAGCTGACGATCAACTGAGTTTGAGGTTTGACGATTAGAGTCTTTCCAAATCTTACTGTACACCCACATTGGCATCATTGCTATCCCTAGACTTCTAATGTAACACTGCCCCTAAGAACATAGCTATCACACTTTCCAAAGAAAAAAGAGACATAATTATCCACATCCAAAGATGCAGCCAAATTAATTCTGATGCTGACACTTGCCAGATTATTTCCACATCTTACCTTATTCCCCTCATATCAATTGATATATTCACTTATAGAACTCATCTCCTATTTAAGGACAATGATAAAAAAGAAAACAAAGGCTAGGAGTATACATAACACCCATAAGACAAGGTACAAATGAACCAAGTCTGAGCAAAGTTATGTTGTTCGGATTCTATAGAAGTGCTGCTGAATCCATGTGTCAGATCCTCCAAAAACTGCACTACTTTTGAAGGATCCAGCATGCACCTGATGACATTTTAAAGAGTTTGAGCAACGTCGGAGCAAAGTATAACATGCAAGCAGAGGAACAGCCCTTGCACTAAACCTTTTTATATGTCAGCCACGAAAAATAATCATTAAATTTTAACATGTCATGCCACAGCGGAGATAAGAGTCTCCAGCAATAACTGCAGCAGCAGGACTGAGAAAATGATAATTTTCCTCTGGTTATACTGCAGTTTCAGAAGAGCAGTGATACAGAACTAGACAAAGGCTGTCATGAAAAGGCCTTTCCAAAGGGATTATACTGCAAAAGAATTGATAGCAAAAGCCTTACCATGCCTTCTAAAATGACGAGGTCAGCATCACTTGCCAAGTATGCCAGCTCCTGAGATACCATTGTAAGATCAATAACCTGCAACAACATACATAAATCCATTCAGTAAATAAACCTGACAGCTGGACCAGCCCGAAATCACTTTATCAACCTGACAATTAAAGCAACTCATCACATGCCTAATTTAGCTCAAGGGTAGGTGCATACCAAATTTAGGTTGGGTGAGAACCAAAATAAGTTAGCCCTGAATTCTTCTTGCTTGCTTAAAAGTAGGAATTTCTCAATAAGCTAGGACAAGAACAACAACATACCCAGTGGAATCCCACAAGTGGGGTCTGGGAAGGATAAAATGAACGCAGACCTTACCACTACCTCAATAAGCTAGGACAAAATGTATAATTACAGGCTAAGCAATAGCAAGCATAAATAGGAGATTGATTGTTAGCCAAGCAGGAATCTAAATCTAGAAAATAAGTTTCCCATCCTCTCCTTGGAGGGAGCAGGAGGAAGCTCTGCAGAACGCAAATGAAGCTAAAAATAGCTGCTACTTACCGGTAAATCATTACCAGAATTGGCAACTAAAAGATTGGATGTGTCAACACCTATAAGCTTCCCATGCTCATCTTTCAACTGTTACAACCAAAACATGTTAATACCAAACAAAAGCTGAGAGCCGCACAAGTTGAAACATAAGACATCTATTACCTTAGAAAGAATCTCTACTAACTCGGGGTAAGTAACATCATTGATAGAAGGTAAGTCATTCGCAGCCAAAACAACCTAGCCAAAGAAAGCAGTAGTTAAGTGCAATATAGAAACAGAAAAAACACATTGTTACCAGAAATGCTTTCATATTCTACTGATAGGAGCTAAAAATAGCTTACAAATATCAGCTAATCCACATGTGGCAGCCAATTTGATGCACTTCATACTATCATCATGGTAACATCTATGAAACTGTAACTTCTTTGCTGGAGCTTCCTACCTATTAAACTAGGGGTTTCGACGTCCTACACTTTCTTCACTTCAGGGGTTGATGAAATAGATACAAGGAAAGAATGATGATATTTACTATACAAAAGGTGCTGCAACTATGATTTAGCCATCAAAACAATGCAAAACCCCAGTTCGACTGTAATGTTTTACTGGAAATAAACCATTTTCATTAATATCTTGATGTCAAAAAAAGAGCCAACAGAGCAATATATGAGAATGAAGTTACACTTTCAGAAGAGGCAGTCAAAATCCTCTCACAGTGATGTATACTACATATTGTGCACTCGTAAAAGCAAAACAAACCAAGCATATCAAAATACACATAATGGTGTTTCATTCAATCCAATGAAATCAAAGAACAGTCCAGATATTGATGACATACACTCTGAATTCAGCGAATTAAACACAAACACTTCCAGTCTGTACATAAAAGGAGCAGGAATTCCAAAACAAACCTGTACTCCATGATGAAGTAATTCTCTAGCAAATGGCAAAATGCCCAAAATAATATCTGCACCAGAATTATCAACAAAGATTACAGCCTGTATAAGAATAAGAAAGTCAGTGAAGGAACAGACATTAAATGTACTGGGTACTTGTCAAAATACAGACCATAAAATTTGAAGTCTAAATGAAGATGAAATATGATAAAAATCACCTTTTTCCATGTTTTTTTGCTCCATTTTGTAATGAAAATTTCCAGATCATCTATAACCCAGGGTCGAGGGACAAGATTTTGGCAACTAGCTAGAAAGGACATACCATCCTCTGAAAACAGCTCTGCAAGCTTCAAGAGAGATTAAAGAAAGTTGATAGTAATTACATGATCTTGAAAACTTTGAATCACTTGAAAATTTCTGGGTGTGCAGGACACAAGTAAGATATGAAATTAAATCTTGAAGGTTTCAGCTAGTTGGAGTCTGAACAGGTCCCAACAAGATGCTCGGGGACATGATCTTTTATGCAATTCACGGAGCTCTCCATATTGAAATATGCATGCTGTGATATGTTACAAAGGACTTGGTTGTGCATGCCAAACAGGAGAATGTATATAGGCATGTTTGATTTCTAGAAGGTTTTACGTATCTGTAAGGATCTTTACTAGGGAATATATGTTCATGTAACACCCGTTTGACATGAGTAGCTCTAGGCAAATGAAGAGTTTAACTTTTAACATAGGTGTTATGCAACAAGTTTGTCAAATAAGAGAAAACATTCCAAATGATGAATCTAAACCATCCGGAACTGGCTGATGTACTGGTAATTTGAGCCTCATTTTTTATTTTTTTTTTGGAAATTGGTAATGTTGTATTCCTCAGCATTATGGTATGCTGGAGACCTCAAGAAGGTAGTAACAAGCTGAAACAAGAAATTAATTACAGTTATTCTAAAAGATCCACTAACTATTCAGCATTTTCTATACAATGTTCTTTACACCAAAAGTAGAAAGTTGCAATGCAGTTCCCTTTGATTTTCTGAATGTTGTTGAATCTATCTTCAAAGATTCTTCTATTCCTCTCCCTCCATATAGTCCACTAGATAGAGTGTGGGATTTTTCTCCACCACTTAGTTTGTGTCTTGCTTCCCCTTCTCCTAATCCAACAACTTAACAAGCTGCTGTGTGCTCTGGCATTGACCATTTGGTCTCTGTTAAACTGAGGAATATAGTCCAAAGCTGAGATGTGACTTTAAAATGGAGAAACAGATGGTTATTTTCTCTCTAGCCTCACTGCATAACATGCATCTGGACACAATTGGCAATCCCTCTTTCTGTAAGATCTCAAGAGTGAGGCAGGCTTTCCTGATTACTAACCAAGCAAAGCACTTAACTTTCGTAGGAGCCATACTTTCCCATACATGCCTCCAAGGACCTATTTTGTTCTCAGACATCCTGGATACCTCTTTCCTATGAATTCTTCCTACAGAGAACTTGCCTTCAAGCCTTTCACCAAGCCTTATTAAAAAAGTCAAGAGCTCAGGTTTCATTTGCCAATGAATTGGATCCGCCCCGATTTGATCAAAAATGGGATTCTTAGCTAGAGAAAGGCTCTATGACATGGACGCCCAGCTCAACTCAGTCGGTCGGTTGGCCCACCTAACACATGATGATATTCTCGATCGATTTAATCGAATTTCATTCTTTCTCCCTATTCAGAACAGTGGAGCTTTTGATCAAGATCTTCTCGCCCCACCCGTTTGAGCTCTCACTCGAATCGGAACCTTTAGGCGTAGGTAGGCTTTCGACTCAATCTAATAGCCTACCTATCGGGCGCCAATAAAAGAGAGTTTTTGCATGGGCTCATCATCTGATGCAGAACCGATGTGAGAGGGAGAAGCGATCATCCTTCTCGTGTTTCCATTTAAAAGTGTCATCCTCTACGGTGGTGCCTTTGAAACCATCAATCATCTGCAATAGCTCCACAAACCTGCATACCTCCCAGTCATTAAGATGCCTCCTGAAAAAGAAGTTCCATCCCTGAGGGGACCAACGATCAGCCACTGTAACCTCAAGGTTAATGCATATATTGGCCGGTTCAGGGAAAGCTTGCATTAGAACTTCTTGTCCAATCCATAAGTCCTTCCAAAATAGTATGTCGTTGCCAACACCCATCTCATAACATGAATTCTTTACTACTCTAGGCCAAATATTCCTTATAGATCTCCATACCGATGTTCCATAGGAGGTTGATACTGCATTGGTACACCATTGTTCTGTCTGGCCATACTTATTCAAGATTACCTCCTTCCATAGAGCTGGTTCATTTCCATTAAATCTCCATTACAATTTCATCAACAAGCAATCATCCTGTATTTTCAGATTCCTGACTCCTAAACCACCAGCCTCCTTGTGTAACTGTGCAATCTTCCATTCTACTAAGTGATACCCTATCCCTCCCTGTTCTCAAACCAAGGAAAATTACTTCTTAATCGGTCAAACGTCTTGACCACACTTATTGGAATGGGGAACAGGGACATCACATATGTGGATAGTGAGTCCAAAACTGCATTTATCAAAGTAAGCCTACTTCCAAGAGACAAATATTGTGTCTTCCAATTTGCCAACTTCTTTTCTGTCTTTTCCAAAATCCCATCCCAGATGACCAATTCTTTGTGTTTGTTGCCTAATGGCATGCCCAAATACACTGTTGGTAATTTTCTACCTTACACCCCAGGATCCCAGCTAGTTCCTCTATTTGCACCACTTTATAAATAGGAAAAAGATTACTTTTCCTCTAGTTAATGCTTAAACCTGAAATGGCTTCGAAAACAATTAGTATCATCCTGATATAACAAATTTGTTCAGCTATAACTTCACAGAATATCACAGTATCATCTGCATACAACAAATGACATATTTCCATATCTACTCCTGTTCTGCTGCTAACCTTGAGTCTCTTTATCCACCTGTTGCTAATAGCAATTCTCATCATACTATTGAGACCCTCCATGGCAATGATGAATAGGAAAGGAGAGAGAGGGTTACCTCGTCTAAGACCTCTCTCTGAAGGAAAAAAACCTAGTATGGAGAACATAACAGTTCTAATACAAAAGCCAATCCATTTCAACCAACTTTCACCGAATCCCATTTGTCTGAGAATGTTTATCAAGACAGCCCAGGTCACATGATCATAAGCCTTCTCTATATCTAGCTTGCACATAATGCCTGGCACCTCCCCTCTCAATCGAGTATCCACACATCAACTGTCTATAAAAGCAGCGTCCATAATCTGCCTGCCTTTAATAAAGGCCATCTAATGAGTGTTCACTAATTTATTTATAACCTTTTTGTCAGTACCTTGGCAATGATCTTATAAACCCCACTGATGAGACTGATAAGTCTATAATCCCTTAAAGCAGCAGCTCCAACTCTTGGGAATAAGAGACACACAGGTGGCATTGAAACTTCTTTCAAAGACCTGATGAGAATGAAAATGTTGCAAAGTGTTCATGATATCTTCCTTCAAGACCTCCCAGAAAGACTGGTAGAAACACATAGGATATCCATCTGGGCCAGGTGCCTTTTCACTTACACTTAGCTTGATACCACTACAGACTTCCTCCTCTTCAAATTGCCTTTGTAACCATTCTTGTTCCTCATTGGTAATTCCTAGAGCCTCATCGAGGTTAAAGTCAGGTCTCCCATTTTCAGGTTCCTTATAGAGATTTTGATAGAAGTTCTGAATGCTTTCTTTTATAGCTGCAGGATCATTAATTGTTTGACCCTCCACTTCCAGTGAGTCAATAGCATTGAACCTATTGTGTGTTGTGGCAATACTGTGGAAATATTTAGTGTTCTTATCTCCACTTTTTAACCACTTAACTCTGGACCTTTGTCTCCAAGCTATCTCCTCATTTCTAGCTACCTCCTCAAGTTCCATAGATAATTGGACTTTTTGGATTAGTTCGTCCTCAGTGAGGAGCCTCTGATCTTGAGTGGTCTCTAGCATTGAGATTTGATTCAAAATTTCCTCCCTTTTCCTCCAGCTGCCATTATTTTCCCTGTTCCACTCCATTTTTCCTTTTAAAAGCTTCAATTTAGAGGTTAAAATGAAAGCAGGGGTGCCACTGACCTGAAAAGAAGCCCACCAAACTTGCACCTCATCTTTAAAACCCTCCACACCTAACCACCACGGCTCCAATTTAAAATAGGACCTTTTGAATTCCCAGTTTCCACAAAAAAGCATAATAGGTCTGTGATCAGATCCAACTGTAGGAAGTAGATTTTGTTTGATCTGAAGGAAAAGCTCCTCCAATTGGGAACAAAACAAAAACCCATCAATTCTAGAAGCACTCATATGATTTTCTCCCCTCCTCCAGGTGTAAGATCCTCCGGATAAAGGAGGGTCAAACAATTCCATCTCATTGATCCATTTTGAAAGTTCGACCATTGCACCTATAATTCTGTGTCCATTTGTCCTCTCAGTCGAATATCTAGTAATATTTGAGCCTCATTGTTTTACTGGCAATAACTAAGTTGGTAATTTGAGTCTCATTGTGTTACTGCCAATGACTAAGCACTCTAAAAGATTTTTCTGCAAATTCCAGTTGATTTGCATCTTTCATAAAGTTTTTAAGCTGGGAAATACTCCTGATAATAGTCCTGGGAGATTGTAGATTCCTAAAAATTGGAGAGACAGTGCAAAATGTAATTAAGTAACTATAACTATTAGTCTTAAGCACAAGAAGTCAGGAATCACAAGGCAGACAATACTTTTCTGATCCTGGGAGTAAGACCGAGCAATACGACTTTTTGTTTGTCTGATACTTCAAACTCATGCAATAAATCCCAAAGAATGCTAAAAAGGTGTAGTTGCAGATGCCAATCTTCACGTAATCCTGTGAATAAGAAGGTCCCCCTCTAAGAAGGATCAGTATTTGGTGCTGAGCTGCTGATTTTGTGGCGTAAAAACCTCTTAAAACAAGAGCAAATTGCAGTAAATAGTATGCGAGGTTGAAACATTTTAAGTAGATTATGAGTATTGTCAAGGAATTGAATAAAGCTGTTAAAATCTGTCATCTAGAGTGGCTTTATGTTTGGAATGCACTTATATTCAAGTTTCAAAGATGGCAAGAAAAGGGAAAACAATAACTAAAGGAACCAACTGAGGAAATATAAACTTGAGCAACTTAACCTTCCTCTAGAATTGAAAACCATTTATATTTGTGGGTGTTTCTACTTTTGGTATATTTGTAAGATTTTTTTGTTTTTTTGTTTTTTTACCCAAACATTAATAAAATTTATTACTTAATAATTTTAAAAAAAAAATCCACTGGAATTTCAAGATAACTTGGACATTGCATTGGATCTATACTGTCAAAAGTACTAGTGGATAAACCAAAGCAGTTGATTGAAAGAGTTTAGTTGCCATAACTTGACTTACTCCCAGGGTAAATATTCAATCTAAATGAAATAATGGTTCAGAATATTAATGGACTTCATCCAGTGTTTATGAAGAAGTCATGGATCAAAAAGCATGGTTTACCTTTGCAGAGCCAAGATCAAATATATTTCCTGCAAAAATTCCTCTGACCAAATTCTCTACACGCTTGGCTTCATCCTCAATAGCATCATTGAGACATACTACATCCTTAAATAAGGATATAGCCTTAGCATTTTCTTCATCCTAGCACATTTTAATACACCCAACAATGTAACAAAGTTAAAATCTGATACTAATTTCTCATGTTGCAGGAAAAGGAGCACAAAACAATTGATGATCTTTAAAGTAGTGAGATTGTTTATTTTGTAAGGTATGTCAACATCCACAAGCTGATACCCAGAAGCATGTTTGTTTGTTTGTTTTGACAAAACACCCAGAAGCATGTCTGCACAGTAGATGCAATGCCAGTCTTTTTTCTTTTTTTTTAATTATTGTAATATCTTTCCTTCAATTATTCTATTCTTGTCCATAGGTAATCAATGAAATTTCACATTAGAGATTTTCATAGCACTCTTCATTTCCTTAGGGTTATTTCTTTGACCACTTACTAACACAGGAGAGTAACTTAAAGAATTTAATATTGGAGAAATGATACTAACCTTGACCTTTTTAAATATATCTCTGAACCCCACTTCCCGAAGCACTTGCTCTCTAAGGCGACAAAGAAGCTAAAAGATAAAAAAGGGAGAAAACGCTTTAGCTTCTTAGCAACAACAAGAAGTTATCAGGAAACTTCAAGAGTCAACAATTTCTAGCATAATATGGTTGAGCTTACAATGCAATCAGGAGGCCCTCCATGACTTTCAGGATCTTTCTTTAGATCTTCAAGTATTGCAGCATACCTATCCAACAAAAAAAAATTACAAGTAAAAATTGGAAACTATCATCAATTTTCAATTTGTAAATATAAACCTCAAACCTTCTGAAACATACTGACACTTGCTCAAGGTATAGTCTAAAAAGACTTTATTTTTTCCATCATTTTGATGACAAGTCAAAACCACTTAGAATTAGAAGTAACTAAGTAACTTGCCGAATAACTTTTTTCTTTTATAAAGTAAATTTTTTTTGGATAAGTATTGACGAAGTAAGTTATTTTATTGATTGGAAGAAGATGAAACAAGAGCAGGTCCAAGTAATGTGTAGTAAATTAAGAAGATTCATATAACCAACCCCAATTAGTTTAAGATTGAGTCATAGTTGTTGATTGAAAAAGGAAAATCTTGTATAGTAATACATAGATTAATAGAGAATCTTGTACAAATGATTCTCTACTTGTAATACTCAATCATTTATTGCTAACTTGTGATTCATAGGGTACTCTAATGATCATACAATTGAGAGAAAAATCTCTCCCACACTTCCCATGGTTGGAAAAAATTTGCATCCCTTTTGTTGCACACTTCAATGGTTGACCACAATATCGCTTTCACAACTATTTTTCAGGACCAACTTAGGCCTTTTTTAATTAAAAAACTTAGTCCTGCTATACTCCCTCTTAACAGGCTCCACCTTGATTATGTTTCTTTTATTCAGGTATTCATTCAGCTCTCAGTTCATAAGCATAAGATCTTCATGATTAACATTCCCAATTCTCTCCCTCTCATCTGTCCTTCTCCATGTTTCTCATTTCCTTTGTTAGTGTTGTGGAAGGTGCGCTTGAGGATGTGCAACACAAGATGGACACTTAGTGCTTCATTTAGGCATCACTCTTTAGTATATGTATCAAATTGTTGAAGCCTGTGGCTCATCACACATGTGTTCCATCTAGAAAAGCAACAATAAACAATGGACATACACAGTGGCGGAGCTAGAATTTTCGTCAAGGGGGTTCAAAGATAAAGATCAAGTAAACACAAGAAAATTACAAATGGAGAGGGGCGAGGATAATACTAATTATAACTGGCTAAATTTTAAATCACCTAATCATATACCACCTTAACATCTATTCCTACTTATGCTCCGCTCCATCGAGTGCTTCTTATAGTTTCTTGTCTTTTTTTCTTTTCACTTTCAGTGTTTTATTTTGTTTTATTTTATTTTATTTTATTTTTCACTTGAATTGGTGTCCTTCAATTATATATTAGTTTGAAAATCCACAAAATTCTTTAAAAATTCGTAAAGAGTGAAATTAATATTATAATACATATTCAATACTCAACAATAAAAATATTTTAGAAAAATAATCAACAACATCAATACGTTAGATAAGTGACAAACGCAGGATCTTGTATGAGAGACATTGACATTTTAATAAATGAATCAACGCATAAATCACAATAGCAAGGTTCAATGGTGGAATTAAGTAGAGAGATGAGTTCAACAAAATCTCCTTCATTGACAAATTAGTACTATATAAATAAGGCAAAAATAATTTTTATGATAGTTTTAAAACTGTTGAGATATTAGAAAAAACTCTAGCATTATAGAAAAAGAAGTTCAAAAGTTGTTATAGGTTGTATTTTATATTTCTTTTGTATCCTTCATATAAATTTTTGACTCTGCCTTTATTTTCTCTATCTCTATCTCTCTATCTCTCTACCTGTCTAAATTTTTGACTCTGCCTTGAATTACATTTATTTTAATTTTCTACTTATGCCTTTAATCACAAAAACTTTAGCTTGGTGAACTGTGTATTTTTTGCCTTTGATAACACTGCATTAGCTGGAAGTTGCATTATCTAACATAAAATATTGAACTCGAAAACCCATGGTATGGCCCTTCACATGTGGAGACATGGTTGTTACATGGTAGAGAAAAATATCATCCGCCTTTCGCTAAGTATTATCTTCTCATTCATCGGCTTTTGTATAGCTATATAAGTTGAACTTCTATTCTCTATAATATACAACATAGGCAATAAAGTTCCACAAGTGAGGTTTGGGGAGAATAGAATATACACAGACCTTACCATCACCTCATGAAGGTAGAGAGGTTGTTTCCAAAAGACCCTTGGGTCAATTGCAGCAAAGATACAAGGAAGAAGGAGATAGTGAAGAAAATATAGCAAGTCATAAGGTAACAATGCAAAGTCTACTAGAAGAGAGCAACAACAATAACAAAATAGTGAAAAAATCGAAACACAATAAACAACATACCAGGATAGATTATTGAAACAATGATGAATATCAAAATAATAAACTACAATAATACAACTAGTACAATGGCAAACACCAACCGCCCGAAGCAAGACAACACTACATTACCTACTAACCTTCTACCTTAATACGTATCCTCCACAACCTCTTATCTAAGGTCATGTCCTCAGTAACCTAAAGTTGTTGGAAGTTACTACAAAAAGCAACAAGTTAATTGAGAAAGAATTTTTTATAAAGAACTTTTTATACTAATAAGGATTACTCAACTATGTATCTTATAGAGAATAAAAATTCAACTTATATAGTTGCACAAAAGACGAGGAATGAGAACATTATGCTTAGCTGGAGGATGATGATATTTTTCTTGCCATGTGACAACTATGTCTCCACATGTGAAGGGTCATATCATGAATAAAGGCCATTACGTGAAATACCAAACTTTGGCAACAAGAAATCTTCTAAAATAAATATACTTTTAACAATCCCCACATATTTTAAAAGATGGAGTCAAAAGGCAAGTCTAAGGAGTGAAGGTGGTATAATGTTGCACAAGAACACTCTGTCGAAAGACTTCTTAAAAAGTTCTGTGAGAAATATAGGAAAAGAATATTATTGAATTGTTGTCTCTACATTATTACAGTGAGACCCTATTTATAGATACTATATTAGACTCATTTTCCAACTAAGATACAATAATGTCTTGTTCTTCTCATGAAATACTGAATTTGATGCATAATGTCGATAAAACACAGAGTAATAAATTCCTGAATTGCAGTGTTGAACTTCCCAAACCAAGCTCAGAAGACTATTTTATACCATAGAGTGACTTACACAATCAATATACAAGGCTACCAACTCCCCCCGAGTAACAAAATCAGATGGTTGCTCCATATAGATTTCTTCCTTAAGATCATCATGGAGAAAAGCATTCTTAATGTTCAACTGATTAAAAGGTCAATGGAGAATGACAATACAAATCACCTCGAAATTACTCCAAGAAAGTCACTTTAAAACCAGTCAGAACTTGCTCATGTGCCAAATTATTAGATTTGATGGTTGAAAGTGGTCATAAATTAAAAAATAAAATTATATGGGTAGGATCGGAATGGTGACACGACCATACTGAGAAAGAATTATATGGATAGGGTCAGAATGATGACACGATCCTAATAAAAAGAGAAATTGTATGAATAGAGTCGAAATGATTGCACGACCCAACACAATTAAGAAAGTAGTCATCCGAAAAATGGCACGATGCTATGCAAATTGAATATGAAGAAGCAGTCGCCGAAAAGATGGCACGGTACTACACAAATCGGATATGAAAAAGTAGTCACCAAAAAAATGCATGGTGCTACACAAATTAGATATAAGAAAATAATCACCAGAAAGATACTCGGTGACCCAACTTTTGCTAACACAATCATTGGCCAAACAGGCGGCTGGGTCATAGCCGTTTGCCGGTAGCGGAAGCTCTTTGATTTTCTACCAAGATCGTACAAGCTTTGATACCATGTGGGAAATATAGGAGAATACTATTGAATTGTTGTCTCTACATTATTACAGTGAGACCCGATGTATAGATATTATATTAGACTCCTTTTCCAACTAGGATACTATAATACAATCCTTTTCCAAGTAGGATTCTATATACTATTGTTATTCTTATTCCTAGTAGACATTATTCTTGTTCCTATTCCTATTCTAACAAAGTTCGAATGTTTTGAGATGACACCTATAGCCACTCATACTACCAATGTCTGTGCTACCTCCACTGCTCCACTTTCTGTTGTCCTACCATATGACAACCTATTTTTGGACGTGTCAAATATTGAAGTTTTCGCTAATGAAAATTTTAGAAGGTAGCAAGAATGTGTTTTCCCACTGCTCGATGTTCATAGTGTTGCACATGCATTGTTGGATTCAAATCCTAGTGCAAATATCAATGACTACAAGAATCATGGCAATACGCTAATAAAGTATTTCAACATACTATATTACAAATTGTTTTTAATGAACTATTTGATGTGTATTGTAGTTGCAAGAAAGAAAAACTATTTGGGAAGCTTTAACCAAAAAGTTCATCGTTGAAGATGCTACCAAACAAAAGTTTCTAATCAGATAGTTGTTAATGCTTTGGGATTCAATTTAGGCACTTTGCCTTTCAAGTACCTGAGTGTACCTTTAGCAACTAAGAAGCTGCATATCAATGCTTGCATGCCACTCATTGAGAAGATTACAGCAAAGATCACTTGTTGGTCAGCAAAACTGTTGTCCTATGCTGGTAGACTTCAACTTATAAAGGTAATCTTGTTTGGAGTTCAAACTTACTGGGCCCAAATATTTCTCATGCCAAAAAAGGTCATGAAGGCAATAGAGAAACTGTGCAGGACCTTTCTGTGGACAGGTACTGTGACTGTTTCAAGGAAAGCATTGGTGGCATGGGAGAATATATGTTTACCAGGGGTTGCAGGTGGGCTTAATGTTATGAACCTATGTACTTGGAATGCAGCAGCTATTTTGAAATTACTGTGGGATGTTAACAGGAAAAAGGAGTGACTTTGGGTTCAATGAATCCATAGTTTCTATACAAAAAAGCTGGATATTACTCAAGCTCAAATCCCTAAAACAGCATCATGGGTGGTAAGAAAGGTGATGGAATCCAGAGGGCTATTGATGCAAAGGCAGAACACTCATGGGACAGTGCAGCACCAACTAGAGAAGGTCCAAATTGGTGGTAAATTTTCCATTCATAAGATGTATATCTTTGAGACCAGAACTTCCAAAGGTGACCTGGAAACAATTGGCCCTCCATCCTAGAATCCATCCTAGATATAGATTCATCCTTTGGCTGGCTATCCAGAGAAGATTGGCAACAGTTGATAGACTGCAGAGAATTGGAATCAGTGTTCCTCCTGATTGTGCCGTCTGTGGAGCACAAATGGAGACATTTCCACACTTGTTTTTTGAATGCAATGTAACAAAGAGAGTGTGGAGTCGATTGCTACAATGGCTGGGCTACAACACACAAGTGCTAGACTGGAATGATGAAGTACAATGGGTAAATCAAAAGGCAAGAAAAGGTGATGGCTTGGCAAAGATAACAATTTGTATATTTGCAATGGCTGTGAATCAAATATGGAAAGCTAGGAACTGCATTTGATTTCAGGACTGCTTTCACATGGAGGAGATAAAAGAAATGGTGATCCATATCCACATTCGAGGGAGAAATCTAGCAAAATGGAGAATGGCGTTGCAATCACTGACAGCTTATCCTTAGTGATTTTATTGTGTTTCAATTACTCTGTAATAGATACAGTAGAGAAAACATGTAAGAGCAGCTTGTCCAGGCTGCTAGTTTATACTTGTAAATACTTTGGTTATCAATGAAAGCTATACATATTTGATCAAAAAAAAAGTTTCTACTCAGAAAGTATTATCAATGGCAAATGAATGATGAGAACAAGATGAAAGTTCAAATAAATGAACATAAAAAATTGCTTGAAGACTTGAAATTCGAGGAAAATTCTCTCTTAGAAAAATTTGTTGCTGGAGTGTTGAGAAAAATTGCCTAATTAGTGGAATGATTACAAAAACAGCTTAAAACATAAGCAAACTAACTTCATCATTGAGAAAAAGTGACATGTATCCTAATTGAAATTACCCACAGAAAGGGTCCTTCAAAGCTAAAGAGATGACTCTCAAGGCAAGTCTTGTCCAAAGCCAAAGCAACAACAGTAAAAGATAAGATAGTAAATCTCAAAGTTACAAGCCTGGTAACCCTAATTTTAGAAAAACGAAAGGTTGTTGTTTCACTGGTGCAAGGTCATCATGCCGATGACCGATAATGCAGGAAAAAAATAAAAATGACAGAGAAAAAAATTATCCTCCCAAGGCTAACTTAGCTGAAGGAGATGATATTGTTGCATTGTGTCATTTCTTAAGTAAACATTGTAGCACATGTAAACAAATGGGTGCAGACTCTGGTGCTACTCAGCACATTTGTGCAAATCGAGAAGCATTTACCTCATATACACCAATAGAAGACGACAATTAAGTGGTCTGCCTTGAAGACTCAAGGACTATCTAAGTCTTGATTAAGGGTAAAGTTCTTGTGAAGCTCTCTTCAGAAAAAACTTTAGCCCTCGTAGATGCGCTACATGTTCCTACAGTGCAGACATACCTGATTTCTATAGCCTTGCTAAATACAGCTGGAGCAAAAGTATGATTTGAATATGCACGATTTTACTGACAAAAAAATAATGTGTTTGTGGGACAAGACTATTATAACAAGAGACATTTTGTACTCAAAAGTTTTTTATGTTATTAATGAAAAAGCATCTACTTTTGTTTTATGATTGAGTCTTTCTTTGTGGCATGCTAAACTAGGACATGTTAATGTCTCATATATAAATAATATGCAATCACTTCGATTGATATCTGGTGTAGACTCAAATAATTGTAATAAGTGTGAAATATGTGTTGAACCTAAAATTACTAAAAGTCATGTTTTTCAATGAATAAAGAAACTAAATTATTGTCTTTGATTCATACTAATTTCGGTGATGTAGAACCAACTATGATCAGAGGTGGTAACAAATATTACTGACCATTATTGGTGATTTTTCTAGATTTACTAAGTTGTATTTGCTTAGAAATAAAATTGATGCATTTGATGCCTTTATTTCTAATAAAACAAAGGTTGAAAACCAATTTAGCGGGTGTTTGGATAAGCTTATTTTTAGGTGCTTTGTCTTTTAAGTACTTTTTAATTTTTAGAAGTGTTTGGCAAAGACAAAGTACTTAAAAGCACTTTACTTTAGGCTTAAAAAGTAAATAAAAAATAAAACAAAAAGCCAAAAGTAGGCAATTACCTACTTATGACTTTTGGCTTTTAAGTAACTTCAAAAAGCTTATCCAAACAACCCCTTAGTAGAAAAATCAAGAGAATTACATGGTTAGAGGTGGAATATTTATTTTTAAATCTCTTTTGTGAAAAAGAAAGAAGCACTCATGAGGCAACTCCACCTTATTCACCTGAATCTAATGGAGTAGTTGAAAGGAAAAATAACTCATTAAAGTAAATGATAAACTCTTTGTTATTTAAATCTAAAGCTCTTGATAATTTGTGGGGTAAAACTATCTTATCTGCATGTCACTTACAAAATAGAATCCCTCTAAAAGAAATGGCAAAACTCCTTATGAACTATTGTTGATCGGACTCTTCAAAAATGCCAACGGGTGCGTGTCGGATTCTCCAAAAGTAGTGTATTTTTGGAGAAACCGACACGGGTGCAGCATTGAAAGTGAAAAGTCCACGCAACTTAGCTTATGAATTATGGAAAAGTTATAACCTAACCTAAAATATTTAAAAGTGTGAGGATGCCTTGCTAAAGTTCTTTCCCTGAACCTAAAAAGAGAAACATAGATTCCAAAACTTCTGATTGCATGCTTATTGGATATGCTAAACAAAGTGTTGCATATCAATTTCTTGTTTTGAAAAGTGATGTACTTGATCACAATGCAATTATCGAGACAAAGAATAATGAACTTTTTAAACACATTTTTCACTGTCTAATAAAATTTCTCATGCACCTGTTGATAAAATAATGAGATTTACATCTAATAATGAACTGAGAAGGAGCAAAACGCCTAGAAAAGAATATTCTTCTTGCGAAAATAATTTTCGAACACTTTTGTTGTTGATAATGAACCATCAAATTATTTTGAAGCTACATCTCCTTGCAATGTTGAATACTGGAAAAAGGCAATAAAAATAGAAGTTGATTCTATCATGAAAAGTAAAACATGGATCCTCCTGATTTACCTCTTGGAGCAAAACCTATTGGTTGTAAATGATCTTAAAAAGGAAACTTAATCCTGATGGCTCTATAGATAAATACAAAGCTCGTTTAGTAGCTAAAAGATTTTCTCACAAATAAAATATTGATTATTTTGATAAATTTGCGTTAGCAACTGGATTCTCTTCTATTCGAAAACTAATTGCCTTAACCTTAATTGACAAGCTTTTTATTCATCGAATGAATATTAAAATAGTCTTTTTAAATGGTGATTTAGATGAAGAGATTTATATGATTCAACTTGATGGATATATTATTCCTGGATAAACAAATAAAGTTTGTAAGTTGGTGAAATCACTTTATGGTAAACAAGCTCATAAGCACTGATTAATTCTTAATAAGAGATGATTTTTCTTCTGTTGAAATGGATAAATGTGTTTATGTTAAAGTTATAGACGATAATTATATCATAATATGCATATATATTGGTGACATGCTTTATATCTGGTACAAGTTTGAATATTGTGAAAAGCACCAAATAATATTTGTCGACTAGTTTTGATATGAAAGATTTGGGTGAAGTAAATGTGATATTGAGAATTAAAGATATAAGAAGTGGAGGCAATATAATTTTTTTTTATGACAAGGGAAACTCGCAGCCACTACCCTTTGGGTGAACACAGGGTAAAATCCCTACTTCTATATAATAGCTCACAAACCACATAGGAGAGGTAACCCGCACTACGCAAGCCCGATGTGATGAGCTCGACTCGAAAGCGATATATTATTGTCGCAAGAACATCATGTGGAAAGATTTTTTAAAAAATTTGAATGCTTTGAGATGATATATGTAACCACTCCTTATGATGTTTACTCTCAATCGAAAAAGTATAAAGGTACCTGGTTGCTCTATCTAAATATGCTCAAAATATTTTGAGTCTAATGCATTTAATGAATTTTACTAGGACTGGTATCTTCTGCTTTTGAGACCTTTTGAGACCTGATATTTCTGAGATGAGGATCTTTCGAAAACAACCTCTCTATCTCTATGAGGTAGTGGTAAGGTCTGCGTACATTTTACCCTCCTCAGACCTCACTTGTGGAATTTCACTTGGTATGTCATTATTTGTTACTAGGAATGGTATAACCTATGTTGTACGTAGACTGAGTAGATATACTCATAATCTCAATAAAGAGCATTGGAATGTACTAATTAAATGAATGAAGTATTTGAGAGGAATCATGAATGATGGTATTTTGTATAGTGGATTTTCTTCTACATTAGAAGGGTATTGTGATGCAAACTTAATCTCCGATTCAGATGAAACAAAATCTATTAGTGGCTATGTTTTCACCCTTGGTGGTAGTGCAATATCATGGAGATTAGCTAAGCAGACGATCATTGCTAGATTGAATATAGAGATAGACTTTGTAGCTCTAGAGCTAGTTGGTTCTAAGATTGAGCGCCTAAGAAACTTCTTAGCTAATATCACTTTAATAAAGGATGTGTGGTCTCTTGTATCTATGTGTTGTGATTGCCAAGGCACATTTGCTATTGAGAAGAGTAAATCTTATAATTGTAAATGTAGACACATGAAATTGATGAGGTCGTTAAGCAGATGCTAAGAGATGGAATAATATCTATTAATTATTTGAAGTCAGAAATGAATTTGGCCAATTCTCAGACTAAACTTTTGGGAAGAAAATGAATTCTTCAAACCTCAAAAAAGATAGGGTTAAGGATGATTTGATTGTCAATAAAGATGGTAATTGGAGATCTGATGAAATAAGTTCATATGGGTAATAATAACAAGTTGATTTTGACATTGCATACTAAAAGAAGAGTGTTTCAAATGCTACTAATTATGAGGATGAGTTATTAACTCTTAAAGCAATATACACATGATAAATTCACCTATATGAGAAGTGGAGTGAGCCACTTTTATGAGATTTTGGCCAAGTTTCTAGAGCTCTCATGAATAACCAAGTTTGTGCATGGCTTAGTGCAAAACTAGGTTGAATAACAAAATATGGAGGTGGAATGTGATCGGTAAAATACCTAACTTACAATAAGAATTATTGATTCATAGAAATGTTATATTTCATCCATTATTTCTGTAAGTTAAATTTTATCGGTCTAATTTTGGTTCATAATCCAAAAGAAACCAAATCTATTGCATTTTGATCATACAAATCTAGCAAGTCTTACCTCTTGACTCCATCTTTTAAAATATGTGGGGATTATTGAAAATATATTTATTTTAAAAGATTTCTTGTTGCCAAAGTTTGGCATTCCACGTGATGGCCTTTGGCCATGGTATGACCCTTCACACGTGGTCGGGGCTCTAAGAGCCCCGGACACCTAGTGCAAATCAAGAAAAATATCATCATCCTTCAAATAAGTATTATCTTTTCATTCACCGCCTTTTGTATAGCTATATAAGTTGAACTTCTACTTTCTATAAGATACATAGTTGATTAATCCTTATTAAGAAATTTTTTCTTACTCAATTAACTTGTTGGGTTTTATAGTAATTATATACTTTGTTGTTCATGTTCCTCTTATAGAAAGACTTGTTTGATCATGGAAAAACATGATGGTGCCTAGCATAACTCAAGCATTGCTTGTACTCCCACTTATAGAAAGACTTGTTTGATCATGGAAAAACATGACGGTGCCTAGCATAACTCAAGCATTGCTTGTACTCCCACTTATAAATAAAGAGAAAATAGTCAAAAGCCCCCTAACCTATATCTGGATTTTCAACTACACACTTTAATTTCACGGGAGTCCTATCACCCCCTAGGAGTATTTAAAATTGAAATTATTACCTCCTTAAATGCTAAGCTGGCAATGTAAGTGTATTTCACTCTCTTTGAGAGAGTAAGTATAAAAAGTAAACATTAAAACTTTATTTTTAATATCTCTTTTCATAAATATATGTATTTTTAAATTTTTTCTTATTTATTACCTTTCTTCTCTACCGCTAAAAGACCAAATTCCTCCACCACTCAGTATCTCCAAGCCGCCACTCACCACCATTTTCATCAAATTTTCACATGAAATTCTAAATTTTCATGTAAAAAAAACTTATAAAATTAATCAAACCAATTATAGATAAAGACATGTATTTATGTCAATCCAAAAGGATTTGGATCAGATTTGAAAACGATCAAATTGGGCTTATATCAAATCCAATCGAACTTCCAAAAGAAAATTTATTTCTTTTTTATTAATAGATCCTTTAATTATCAATCTCAAATCTCAATTAATCAACTAGGTCTCGGAATCCATATGTTATCAATTTCATCAATTGTTCAATCGATAGTGAATCAACCTTTTCCTCTTCAAATCTTTAATTTCATCATTTTCTTGTAGTTTTTTTCTGGATCTGCCATTAAAGTAATTGTTTCCTTTTCTGCAAAGAAGACCTGTTTAGGTTTTTTTTGTAATACCCAAAAGTCAAAAATTGGGAGAAATAGAGATAAAATACTTCTATTTCCCGAAGGATGAGGAAGAAGGGGGAACTTTGAGTTTGAGGGACTCGAAGATTTCATGGGTTCATTCATTGAGTGTAGCGTTCAGCAGTGTTGATACAAGGAAGTCGAGGTCTGATTTGGAATTGGAATTGAGGGATTTTACTTTCCCCTCACTTTTTATTAGTTTGTTTTTTAGATTCTCCGACGAGCAAAAATTGAATATAGCTCCACGAGCTCCGCAAACATTGTTCTTCTTGGTTCCTCACAGGTCAACTTTGATGAACTTTGGTGTTACAGTAATGGTGAAATAACTTTAGGGGTATGAAGGAATGAGGAGAATATAAGAGAAAAGGGAAAAGAATTATAAAAAAGACTGAAAAAATAATAAATTACTCAAATTTCCATGTGTCAAACGCGTGAGATTCACACATTAATATAGATGTGGTCGTGGCTTTTCAAGGGCGTAATTATTTCAGTTTAAAATAGTTCAGATGGGTGATAGGACTCCCGTAAAGTTAAAGTGTGTAGTTGAAAATCTGAATATAGGTTGGGGGGAATTTTGGCTATTTTCTCTATAAATAAATATTATAGTATTGTTATCAAAAAAAGAGGAAAGAAAACCCTTTTACATGAGAAAAAATGTCTACTACTTAGCCCGCCAACTACTCCCCATACCCTTTTCAACACACTCTACTAGAACTGGCTTGTTGGATAAATAGCATTCAACGTCGGCCTATCACCTTTTTTTCAAGGTTGAGCTTGTTTAATTGAAGCTAATGATATGTTGCCCACCCCTTGTTCAAGAGAATGTGAGGACTAAGGATAAGTTCCCTCTCTATGGAAGAAAGAGAGTGCCACAATTATTCCCAATCTACCTTCCAGCCTCATATGAGAATGGAAAAATGCTTATCCACCCACCGTAAACAATTACTAATGAACTTGAAAGTATTTTAGTTTCCTTGGTACCCACCGCTTCCCTCCTCAAACAAAGGGAATGAAATAGAAGAACTTTTTCGACATTACATTGACTATCCTACTCCGTGAAACGAAGGGTAAAAGGAAAATACAAAATGGGACAGAAGGATACCTCTGAGCAAACTTTTCGGCTCTCGTAGGAGCATCTGGAACAGTGTCATCGCTTTCAGCCCTCTTCCTGCATTTATTAATAACAACAAGAAATTTAATGGCTAATCCAAAAAAGGATCAAAAAACAGCGTCACACAATCAGAGAAACCTACAATTTTTCCTCTTATGTTTAATTCCGATGCAGTATAATCAGAAATACGAATTATTTCAAGCAATAGCTAACTTGATAAGGTGACTTTTAAATCCAAAAAGTATGATCGACACATCATTTCTCGAATCTACAACTGGAGGGGGAGAACAACATAGTGCCGACTGTAAAAAACGCAGAAGTCTAATTCGAACAGAAAAAAAGAAACAAAATACCTAAAAGAAGGGATGGAATTCATAAAGAGGTCGATCCAGGAAAGCTCGGTAGGAGTTGGTTTCTTGGGATTGTCGGAGGGGAACCTGTAAGGAATGGTACATGCTCGGTAATTCGATTCAATTGGTGTCATCAACAACGGGAAAGGCACCAGTTCACCGGAACTCTCCATTTCTCGCTGCGCGATTCAACTCGCTCACTGACCACGGAATGTCACTCCTCCTTTCTGCTTCCGTCGCTGTATGCAAAAGAAAGTAAAAGGCAAAGGAGGAGTCCAGTGAATTGAAAGCTAAAGTAACTCCGTTGAGAGTCTATAGAGAATATTCTCTTTTTCTTCTTTTTTTTTTTAAAGTAATGGCCTAGTTGCCCCCTTCCCCTCCCAACAACAACGACAAAAAAAAAAAAAAGATAGGATGTGTCTTTGGAGAAAATATTTATACCGCTTAATACATGATACGTCGTGTATAATATTTTCTTCTAAGATATAATATTATATTTTAAGCTATGAATATTCATTACTTCATACACTATGATGACAAAAAGCACTGCTTTGAGGGACAAAATGATTTTTTTTTATCTACGAGTGCTTTTATTATGAATGATCGATGTGTTATTATTGATTGTTCATTCATGTGAGATTTATTATTTCATTTGTTTTTGTCCTAATATTACCTTGTCATTACAAAAAATATTTTGTTTTGCTCTTGATCTCTTAATCAATAGTTTGAGAGGTAAAATTAGAATATTTTTTTCCTTGAAGAATTTGCACGCATATAGTTCACCTATTTCTTTGTTAGAACATTCTTAATGGTAGTGGAAACATAAGACAATTTGCTAACAATAATAGTATGAGTGGACCAAAAAACAATAATAGTATGAGTGGACCAAAAGTATAACTGATAGTTACAGTGGGCAATTTCAAATGACATTCAGGCACATTTGGACCTTTTCGCATACTACAATCATGCCTTTAAGTTGATATTGTGTTCAAAATGCACTTATTATAAAAACAAGTTATCGTGAAACAATATATTCTATGACTACAAGAAAAATGCTCTAAGAATTTTAATAGGTAAAGGGGAATACTAAGACATAAGTATTCAGAGATACTTTATCAAAGCTAGAATGAGTAAGCTTTTAAGTTGTAAACGAGAACCAATTTGCATAGTTCCTATATCAGTGCAACTCTTTAAGAGGAGAAGTCCTTATAGGTGCAGTTCAACTCTGGAGACAGAAAAAAGACAGTTCGGTACACAAAGTATTCTGCATTAGCAAGGTTTGGGCAAGGGACACACTCCAAGGGGTGTGATGCAAACAATCTACCCTAATGCAAGCATTAATAGTTGTTTCCATAACTTGAACCTATGAATCTATAGGTCACATGAAGAAAACTCTAGAAACAAAACAATAATAAAATCAAAATACCAAAAGTAAATGAAAGAAATAATCAAATAGCCTTTTCATCATTTATTAGCCATTGATCAAATAGTTCAATACATTGGCTTTAATCTTGGTACCTCCTCTTCAGTCTCATCTAAGAAATCTAGGGACTGACCGTAAGACTTCTCTGCTTCCTGCCTTACAAAAGCTGAAAGATTCGTTTCTTCATTTGATTCCAAACCATTTATCAATAGTTTAAAGGTCAACTTATCGGGATCACATCCTCTCAACTTCATCAAGTAAAAGACCTCCAATGCAAGCCTCGTAAGATTAAATTTCATCAAGCTTTCCAGCAATGCGTAAAAGCCTTCAATGTCAAGTTCTATACTACTTTCCATTTTCAATGCCATGATAAGACAGTTGATATCTTCAAGCAATCCATTGCTTCCCAAACAGGACACGATTTCAGCATACAGTTTGAGCTGCGGCCTATAGGATATCTCCTTCTCAACTTCCTCGAAAACCTACATCAGGGTCCACATAATAATTAGGAGCTGCCAATATTGTGGTAGTCAATAAATGTTTTATGAATCCAGAAGTGCAAAGCAAGTGCAATGTAACAGCTCCAAGTATGACACCAACACCAAAACTTTGGTCATTAGAATATCTTATAGAGTCTCATCAATCATAAAATTGAACAGGAAACTACCCATCAAAGCGCAAGTTGGACAGAGGAAAGAAGAAAAAGAGAGAGAATAGCTGAATTGGAAATGAGCATAGGAAAACACATGAAAAGATAGATCATGCTAACCTCCCCTCTTATTTGCTATGAGAAGGATCTCCCTCTAGGATAACATTAAATAAGTCTATGACCAAGTAGCATAAACGACACTCATGCCATCTTGGAGGAGTAAGATGACTGGATTATTGGTTAAAGAAATGCCTCCCCACATTTTTTGAATCCTCGGTCCCTCTCTCACTCTAAGAAAACCCAAGAACCTCTGGAAGAACTCCAGTACATCATCACACCTGCACTGTCCAAATAGAAATAACCTAAACAAAATGTATAAAATTGAGAAAATGCAAATGGAATGAACTTAAAGATGAAGAAGTCTAATCAAGTCATATATTATGTAAAGTAAGAAAATCATTGGAGTTGTAAGTTAAATGTGTAAAAATTTCATTGCATGTCTACATTCATTTAGAACACATACAATATTAAGTAGAATGTGCATACTCTATACATTATCATGTCGTATATACCCTAGTAATATTCCAATATAAGGAGTTCCTTTAAATGTTGTTAATCAATACACTTGTGTCATATGATATCAAAGCCTCTAATATCTAGTTAAACAATTAAGTGGTTGCTTAAAGCTGCCTGTGTCGCCAAAGTTTTTCATCATTTATTTTTTTTAATTGTTTTTTTTTCCTTTCAGTGATATTCCTGGCAGTAGTCTTTCCACTCTCCTTTGTATAGCTCCTGATGTCATCGGCCTGCATAAGCTAGCCTGTCAAGTCAGCAATTCATAATTGTTGAGAGTTAATGCCATTGATCCAAGTCAACGAACTTGTCAACTTAGCAATCTATTTCAATCGATCTATTAAGTCAACAGCCCACAGCTGTCCAATTAGCAGTATCTAGTCAACTGCGACAAGAACCTGGACAGTTTTTCATTATCCTGTCAGCTGCCATATCCCTCTTTCAGGTTAGCCCCGTACATTGCCAGTGATCACTAGCCAAGCTTGTAGTATCTTATCAGTTTTAGTAATATAATCAAATTGGCCACACATGTGCCCCAAATTTACACGCCCCCTGAATTCATGATAACACCATGACCCAGTTAGTTTTTTTTAACAGCAGCAGCAAAAGATAAAAGTCAATTTGACATGCTCCCCTTAGTTATTCTGTTCTCATTTTCAAACTCAAATAATTTCACACCTTAAGTTTAAGGGGAACTTGTTGAATCGGGAACATTTTTTAGGTAATATGTTGAACTATATCAAAATTTCCAGCATATCTACCTTATGTGATGCAGTGGCTGGGTTCTTTGATGAGCAAAACCCATAATGATAGTATGAGGAATTGAAAGTGAGGGCCACTAACATGTATAAGTGACCTACAGAAATATCTTTGCTGAAGAAGGTGTTTGGACTTTGGAGTACAAGATGAACTGAGATACCAACCTCGTCAACCTACTGAATGCCTTACTATCATTCAAATAACACCTGAGTTCTGTGACTTGTGTGATGGACTTTTTTTTTAATAACAGTGGCATCCAGATCAGCTTATGTTCACATCAAGTATTCCACTATGTACCTGCCACCTCCCATCAGCTCACGTATGGGTAACTCTGCCACCAAGGCCTATTCATATGAGAAAAGTTGCATAACATTGTCTCTACTAGAATTTGAACTTTGATCTCTACGATTTCTTTTTTTTGATAGAGGTAAAGTTGTATTCTTCAGCAATGAGGGAATGCTGGCAACCAACAAAAAGATTTACA
>JBCEWC010002360.1:0-34935 GCA_038996855.1 Solanum aculeatissimum
CATATATATGATTTTTAAAAGGTTAAAATATTATCTATTATGATAATCGTAAAATGCATATATATACATACACACATATACAATCATATATATGTATATATATAATTTCAAAAGTTAAAATATTATACAAAAGGATAATGAAAAAGTATAATAATATATATATATACATACATATACATATGTATATACATATGATTTAAAAAGCTAAGGTAGAATATATAAAAGATAAGAAAAATATGTATACGTAATACACACAATATTTGAAAATCAAAAGATTATCATAAAAAGAACTAAGGAACTTTTGAATTTTCAAAGATAATTATTTCAAATTATTGAAAATTTGAAGAAGCTTGATAATTAATTTATAATGGGGACGGTAAAAATTGAATGTCAACAGGGACATTTCAATGATGTTTATTCTTTCAATAATCTTGTAAGTCTTGCTCAATTTCACCATTTTTCTTCATTTTAATCTCTTGGGGCTCTAATTTTAGTGGGATTGATTTAGGGTCTTTTGGTGCTCAAATTGTGTCTATTTTTGGGTCATAAGTTCTTTGAGCTATTTGGGACCTTATGGTAGAGTTGATTTTACAATTTTGCACGTGAATCTCAATGTCAAATTCTTTACCCGAATTTATTTTGAATTTAATTGTTGCAATGTGGGTATCGTTAGCTTTGTTTTGATGTGTTCTTCGATAATTTGATACAGTGACATTGTAGCAACCCTCATGGGAGGATGCCATTTCTGTGCAATTTGGACTTATATAATACTTGTTAAAATATGAAGAGTTTAATACACGACATATTAACCATAATTTAATAGTGGATTCAAAATAGTTACAAGTTAGAATTTTGTCTTTTGGTAGTTCTTTTGATCTCAGGTTCTAATTTGTGGCATAAGCATTTTTAAAATAATTTAAACCAATGTCTTACGAAATTTTCTTACATTACCCATATTAGTACAACTCGTGTTATAAATTATTACCAATAATAAAGTACAAAAAAGAAAACTTACTAGTTTCTGTTTCATACAACCACCTCAAAATAACTAGTAATTTAGTATAAAAAAACCCTAGTGCTCCAGCTCCAAACCAACTAAACATGTCAAAACTTTAAGTTACAAACTATGGTTTCATAATTTACACTAGCCTTCAAAATTTATATATACATATGCAACAGGAGGATCATGTACATGTCTTGAAACTACTACAATAAATATATCTATATGCAAATGTGATCTTTTTTAAAGCTCCAAAATTTATCTCTAATGATCATCCTCAAGCATCATCTCAGGCATTCCCTACGATAGAAACAACTATCACTAAGCATAAAGTTTAGTGGTATAAAAACTATAAGTTGGAACCTTTAGATTTTTTAATTACCTTGTCAAGTCATGGGAGGCATAATTACAACATAATAGATAAACCAAGTGAAAAAACATATCAAGAATATCAAGTATGACATTTACCAGTATAACTATAAAGAGCTCGTAGAACCGTCTTTGCAAGATGCTTAAATAACAAGTTTCTCCCAACCTATACATCATGCAGTCACACCAAACATAATCAAGTATAAAAAAGGACAGAAACCCTATATGAAGAACGGTGAAAACCTAATAATCAAGAGAATCAAGAACCATATTAAGAGTGAATTTCTAGTTCGTGCTTAAAATGGACAACTTCCATACTTAGGACGAACCAAAAATCCAAAGTCAAGATATAAATGGCCCGAACAAGAGGCATATCAATAGTGACAAAGTCACATCTACAAGAAAGACAAAGTCCACAAGAATGTCAAGTAATCGAGCAATCCGTACAAATGGTCGAAGTAAGAAAGTGTCTTGCAAGTCTCAAAAGATATCAACACAATAATATAAAATGATAAGAACGTAACTGAGATACCAAGATAACTTTCAAATGTATCAGTAGGTAACAAGAAAACAAGGACAAGATTTTACACGAATCTTAACTTTTTAGCATATAACCTACCCTACCGAGAGTTCAAGTCGTGGATCAACATGGCGTCACTTTCTTAAAACTATTCTCGTAAGATTGTACAAGAGTGTAAGCACCTTAATTACTCAATTCAAATACTCATTTAATATTTAACACTTTCAATTGGTAAAAACTAACAAAATAGATACCAAAAGTGAGTCTCATTTGTGCAAATCACACCCATCTGGACAGCTTGACTGCTTTGCATTGTAAATAAATTTTTAATTAGCAAATGAAAAAAACTAGGCTTTTCAGTCTATATGAAAGCTGTAAAGATATATGAATTTAGGTTGCAAATAATCAATAATCATTGCAAAATACCTTTTGTACAAAAATTTATAATTGAAACACTAATAGGCACACACAAGAAATTTCCAAGTCAAAAATCTAGACAGAATGTGTCCCAAATTACGTCAATTGTTTCAAATCTCTAACCACAAAATTTGGTTCCAACATAAATATAAAAGTTGTAGATACATGTCTTGGGGTTTCAAGGATGCAAGAATCATCACCAAATATATTTTGTATAACAAGATATGCTTAAAATACTAACAACTATATATAAGAGATTTCTAAGTCAGGAAAGTTGGCCAAAACTTCCTCTGTGTTGCAATCCCTTTTTCAATCCCATAAAAGCAAATTCTGATTTTTACATGAACATAAGAGTTGTAGGTAAGTTTTTTGTCTTTCAAAACATTTTCAATCACTACAAAAAAAAACTCTACACAAAGAGATATTCAAAAATTACTAACAGCTACACAGTGTAGATTTGATTACTTACCAGGTGTGTAGTGAGTTTTCGGTTCTTTGCTTTAAGGAATCAATTTTTCTAGCTATTTTTATGAAGTATCTAGTTATAGGGGAATTTATAAGGTCATTTTAACTTAAGTAACCAACTTCCTAAAAAGAGAGGTGTATTATGCTAAAAGACCAAAATACCCAAGGTGGCTGCCCAAAAAGATGGCTACCCAAACTTCTGCTTTTTTTTTTTTTAGAAAACTTCACCCTTCTTAGTATTATTAAAAGGATATCCATTTGTATAAAAATTTCATAGAAATTTTATTAACTACCCTAAGACCAGCCTTTTATAATATCGTTACAATTTAGGAGAAATGAGTTCTCTTACGTCACAACGTTGAAGGCAAAAAATTATGAAGTAGTAGTCAATTCTATCTTAAGAATAACCTCTTAAAGTGTGAATACTTGATTATGTAATTGAGAGTGTTACAACTCTCTCCCCTTTAAGAAATTTCATCTCAAAATTTATCTTATGCTAGTCCTAGAACAAGTGTTAATATTGGGTCTTCATATTTTCTTCTCACTTCCAGGTGGCTTCTTTTCCAGAGTGGTTCCTCCAAAATACCTTTACCAAGGGAATCTCTTGTTGCTCAACTACTTTGTTTTCCAAGCTTGAATTAGGATAGGTTCTTCGTTATACATCAAGTCTGGATTAACCTTAATAGATTCAACTGAAAGAACATGTGACAGGTCCGAACGATATCTCTTGCGCATTGAAACATGGAAGACGGTGTGCATCTTGTCCAATTCAGGCGACAAGGCTAGTTTATATGCAACTTATCCTACTCTTTCAAGTATCTCGTAGGGTCAAATGAATCAGAGACTAAGTTTTCCTTTTTGACCAAATCTTATAATCTTCTTCTATGGAGATACCTTTAACAATACCTTATCGCCATCTTGATACTCGATATCATGCCTTTTAAGATCAGCATATGATTTGTGTCTATCCAAAACAATCTTCAGATAATCCCTGATCACTTTTACCTTGTCTTCTATTTATTGCACAATTTCAGGATCAGTAAGTTTTCTTTCATCAAATTCACTCCAACAAAGAGGAGTCCAATATTTTCTTTCATATAAGGCTTCGTAAGGAGGCATTCCAATACTAGATTGTTAGTTATTATTGTAAGCAAATTCTACCAAACCTAAATGTTTGTCCCAACTATCCTCAAACTTAATGATACATGCTAAAAGCATATCCTCCAAAACATTTATCGCTCTTTTTGACTGACCGTCTTTCTGAGGATGAAATCAAGTGCTAAAATTCAACTTAGTACCCAAGGCCTTTTGTAAGCTACACCAAAGTCTAGATGTAAACCTCAATTCCCAACCAGAATTATAGAGATAGGGATTCCATGCATCTTTACAATCTCATTAATGTATGATTTTGCTAACCTCTCAAGTGTATAATCCATCCTAATTTCTAAGAAGTGAGCACTCTTCATTAACCTATCCACTATCACCCATAATGTATGATGATTCTTTTGAGTGTGAGGAAGTCTAGAAACAAAGTCCATTGTTATTCTCTCCCATTTCCATTCTAGCATCGACAAGGGTTGTAGTAACAAAACTAGGACTTGATGTTCTGTTTTTACTTGTTGACAAACCAAATATTTTGAAATGTACTCGGCAATGTCTTTCTTCATACCATTGTACCAATAGTGCTCTTAAAGGTTCAGTACAACTTTATACCTTCAGGATAGATGGCATATGATGAAATGTGTGTTTTATTTAGGATTTCTCTTCTTAATCTTTCATCATTAGGGACATATAACCTATTTTGATAAAACAAGACACCATCCTCTATTAATGAAAAATCACGTTTTCCCCCATTTTGAACTTCTTTGGTCAGTTTCGCAAGTTTCTCATCTAGCTTTTGTGCTTCTCTAACATGTTCAAGTAATACGGGTTTAACTTGTAATTGGGAAATAATCAAACCATATGAATTCAAGTGCAACGTGAACGTTCATGGCTCTTAACTCAAGAAGCAAAGGAAATCGACTCAAGGATAGTGTAACACCTCCCAAAGTGATTCATAAAGCCCTTATAATAGATTCCTTGCATAACGCATTTTTCGTATGTTTTTTAGAAAATTCAACTCCATATTCTTATTCAGAAGGAAAACTTGTGTGAAAAAATAGTCTCCTTTGATTTTTAAGTCAACCATATCAAAAAATATTTTTTAATATATTTTTGCACTTTCCAGGAAGGTACGCGACCTCTATGCGTCACGGAGAGAGTTTATTTTAGTACAAAAGTGATCTAAACTCGTTCTTAGGTCAAAATAAGAGAAAATCAAACTTCGCGTGAAAATAAACTATGCGGGAGCAAGTACGCATCGCAGAGAGGGTTAACTGTAGTATAATGTTTTTTAAAAAAAATTCAAATTTAAGTGAAGGCAATTGGGACAATTCCCTAAACCCTTATATACAAGAATACTCAAAATTTTTACCATTTTTGGACCCAAAATCATTTTCAAAACTCCTAAAACTCCTCTCCAACCTCTCTTAAATTCCTCCACCAAATTATTCAAAGTTTCTAGGGGCTCAACACTCTTCCATCAAGGACCATGCATCAAGATTCTTCCAAGTTTCTTTCATATTCTTCAAGACCTCAAGGTATGTGGGTTTTGTTCATCCATGGGTCCTTTCACCCATGGAGTCGAAAACTCTTTTCAACTAGATCTATGATTTCAAGAATTATTTTTTTATGGGTACTTCCTATTATTCATTATAAACATGATTTGAGTTGAAAATTATCAATATTTTATTTGAAATGGATGAACACCTAACAAGAGTTAAGACTATGAATTTTTTTTATGATATTTAAGCTATGCATATTATGATGCTATGAAATCTATGAAGATTTATAGATTTTGAGATGGATTTTATGATGCCTTAACTAGGGTCTTATATTGATGATGGTGGGTTATTTTTAAATGGTTTCAAGTGATAAAGTTATATCCTTTTATGCATATTACTCTTGAATTTTATGATTTTAAGTTCTTATGCGTAAACCCACCAAGTTTTGGAACTAAGATTGAATGATAAAACATCCTATGTTGATAAAGGCTTTGCTACAAATTATGCAAGTCATGAATGATTAAGGTCTATAAAGTATGTTATGATTTCATGAAAATTTTATGAAAATTATGAAGATGAAGGAGCCCTATTATGATGCTATGATGTTACAATTTTAATGAGCTACTCCTATTATGATAATTAAGATTTACAACCTTATGTATGATATGTTTATGATTATGAGTTATGTATTCTGTAGGATGTTGACTTAGCACTGAGAGGACCTTGGTAGATTTCCATTATCCCTTAATAATCTGCCACCATAGGATATGATGTATACCTACCGAAAAGACAATGTCATAAGGTAAGGGCATCATATAACACTTACCAAAAAGGCAATATCGTAAGGTGAGGCTACAATGAATACCTACCAAACGAGAAATATCGTAAGGTAAGGATATCATGTAACACCCACCAAAAAGGCAATACCATAAGGTAAGGGTATGATTTACCTTGGCAAGTAGATATGATTTACCTTGGCAAGTAGATCACTTCATGTCTAGTGTGAAGGAAACATCGAAATTCCATATAGTAGATCGCATGGTCTTAATGTTGGTTAAGGTATCTTCCCATACATGTATGCTATGTTATGAGATAATGTCTACCACCCATGCATGTTTTGACTAAGGCATTGATCATTCATGTCATATTAAGCCTATTGCATTTGTATACGATTATGCATCTTATCTATTATGATCTACGATCTCTTGTTTCATTACTTCCCACGTACTTAGTATATTTCAAGTATTAACATATATTTTTTGCCTACATGATCTAACCATGTAGGGACCGAAGCTCCTATCAATCTACCTCCTCGTGGCTAATACGATTTCTTGAAGACTTTACTTGTGGTGAGTCCTCCATTACGAGGACAACATCCATTTTCTATCTTGCTTATGTTAAGACTTTGCTACTTTGTTTTATTTATTTTTTAGGGTGCTCCTAGGACATGTCTTGGACCCCATCCCACTTATGATTAGAGGTATTATTGGATGACATGATATGTATGATCTATGCATCATTTATGTATCTGTGGAGACTTAACCTTAGTCCCTATCCTATGCTTTAATGTTTCTTGTGATGATAATTGAAAGGTGGTGAATATCCTATGTCCCTATACCCCATAGAGTGCATCTCATGTTCCTTTTTCCTTAGAATTACTTATTGTGCTTGAGGTGATGGGAATCCTTTATCCCTTATCCCATAGAGTGTGTTCTAATCCCCTTAGTATGGGTTATTGATGATTGATCCACGCTTCCTAACCAGGGATATGTTTAAGTATGCTATGAGACTTGTTTAGGGTACCCTTGGGTTCCCTATTCGCCATGTCACACCTAGTCTTTAGACTTGGGTTGTGATAAGCTTGGTATTAGAGCACTAGATTTATAAATGGTCCTAAAAAATCTAACATACCGTGTCAAGTAGAGTCTTGTTCATGGTTGTGAAGCACTCGACAACTAAGAATATGAGGCTGTGAGACGCTTAGAAAATGACTCACTTCTTTATTATCTATTTTGTGATTTAGAACTTGATTTAAGGCTTCTTATTTTTAATGATTGCCCTTTTGCGATTCTAGATAATGTCGCCAAGAAGGATGCCACCAAGAGTCCCGATTCCTGAGGAGGACCAAGCCTCTCTGGCCCCTTAAGTTGCCCAATAAGTGGGGGTTACTCATGCCAAATATCGGAATATTTTCAACTTGTTGGCCCAAGTCGTAGCCAACCAAGTTAACCAAGGGGCCTAAGCTCTTCATGCTCCTACTTCAGCCTCAAGAGTAAGGGACTTCACTAGAATGAATCCTTTGAAGTTCCATGGATCCAAAGTGGAGGAAGATCCTCAAGAGTTTGTTGATAAGGTTTACAAAGTCCTTGCTATCATGGGGGTAAGCTCGGAGGAGAAAGCAAAACTAGCTGCCTATCAACTCAAGAGACTTGCACAAATATGGTTCACCAATGGAAGATGGACAGGGTGGATGATAAGCCTATCCCTTAGGAGGAATTCAAAGTCACCTTCCTTAACCACTTCTTCCTTATGAAACTAAGGGAGGTACAAATGATGAAATTTATGAATCTCAAACAAGGCTTCATGAGTGTGAGGCAATATTCTCTTAAATTCAACAAGCTCCAAAAATATGCTCCTCACTTAGTTGCTGATCCTCGAGCAAGAATGAATAAATTTGTGTCGGGAGTGTTTGAATTGGTTAATGAAGAGTGTTGAACTACCATGCTCATAGGGGAAATGGACATATCTCGGCTCATGACATATGCCAAGAAACTTGAGGGAGAGAAGCATAGAAAGAAGAAGAGTGGGGAGTCCAAGAGGGCTAGTTACGAAGGTGGTTCCAAGGTGCTAGGGGTGGTGGAGGTGTTCACTTCCAACAAGGCCCCAAATTTCAAGGCCAAGGGTAATCAAATTCTCAAAACCAAAGGTTCATAAATGATAGGGTTCCAAAACTAAAGCTCAAGGTGGTAATAGTGGACTAAATCCTCCTAGGTGCCCAAAATATGGAAGTAATCATGGCGACACATACTTGAGAAACATGGTGCATTCTTTGGGTGTGGAAAGATGGGCCACAAGAATTTTTATTATCCAAATGCTCAAAACAAAGGTATAGATGGTCGTCCTCAAGGATATGGTGCCCATGGAGGTCAAGGGGCACAAGGTGGAAAATAAGGGGGTGCTCCATATCACAACCAGTTCTATGCTCTTCAAGGGAGGCAAGGGTTGGATGAGGCACCAGATGTTATCATAGGTATGTTAAAAGTTTATGATTATGATATGAATTCTTTATTGGAATCAGATGCCACTCTATCTTCCATCACCATATTTATTTCTAATAGGCTTGATATGTGTCTCGAATTTCTATGTGAACCCTTTGAGGTTTCTACCCCCATTAATGAGTATACCTCGTGTTTATATTGCATAAAGTCTTGCCTTGTGATTTTTTTGAACTTGACATGGTAGATTTTGACATTATTCTTGGGATGGATTGGTTACATACATATCATGTTTCCATTGATTGTAGAACTCGTAAAGTTAGGTTCTAATTTCCTAATAAACTCATCCTTGAGGGGAAAGGTCATGATTCGGTGGTTAAGGGTAGGTTCATATCTTGTCTTAAGGCTTGGGAATTGATTGCTAAGGGTTGCACTTATCATTTTGTGTGGGTTAGGAATGTTGAGTCTAAGGTTCCTTCTATTGAGTCAGATTTAGTGATTAATGAGTTTCTTGATGTCTTTCCTAATGAGCTTTCGGTATCTCTCTTGAAAGGGAAATAGATTTTGGTATATACCTCCTCCCCAATACTCAACCTATTTCCATCCCTCTCTACGATATGACCCCAATAGAGTTGAAAGAGTTAATGGATCAATTAAAGGACTTATTAGAGAAAGGTTTTATTAGGCTTATCAAGTCACCTTCGGGTGCACCAGTGTTTTTTGTGTGGAAGAAGGATGACTCACTTAGAATGTGCATTGACTATTGAAAACTCAATAAGGTCACCATAAAGAACAAGTATCCTCTATAGAGGATAGATGATTTATTTGATCAATTGCAAGAGGCTAGTCATTTTTCTAAGATTGATCTTTGGTCTGAACACCATCAAATGAGGGTAAAGGAATGTGGTATTCCTAAGACGCCTTTTCGAACAAGGTATGGACATTTCAAATTCATGGTGATGCCTTTTGGCCTAACCAATGCTCTGATAATATTTATGGATCTCATGGATAAGGTCTTTAAACCTTACCTTGATATGTTTGTTATGGTATTCATTGATGACATCTTGATTTATTTCTGGAGTTAGGTAGAGCATGTGAGACATTAGAGGGTAGTGTTGCAAACTTTAAGGGAAGAAAAGTTATTTGCCAAGTTTGGTAAATATGAGTTTTGGTTGAAAGAGGTTGTATTCCTCGGGCATGTGGTTTTGGGTGAAGGAATCAAAGTGGATCCCAAGAAAATGGAAGTGATGAGAAATTATCCTAGGCCCTTGACTCTAATGGATATTAGGAGTTTCGTGGGCTTAGCAGGATACTACTAGAGATTGTTGAGGATTTTTCTTAAATTTCTTCCCCTTCGACAAAGTTGACAAAAAGGAAGGCAAAGTTCCTTTGGACCGATGAATGTGAAAAAAAATTCCAAACTTTAAAGGAAAAGCTTACATCCTCTACTATTTTGACTTTACCCAAAGAGTTAGAAGGGTTTGTTGTCTATTGTGATGCTTCAAAAATCAGTTTGGGATGTTTGTTGATGCAAGGTGGCAAGGTCATTGCCTATGCTTCTAGGTAACTAAAGTTCATGAGCATAATTATCCTACACATGATCTTGAGCTAGTGGCCATGGTATTTGCTTTGTAAAAATGGCATCATTATTTGTATAGGGTTCATGTGGATGTTTTTACCAACCACAAGAATTTTCAATATGTGTTCACACAAAGGGATCTTAATTTGAGGCAAAGAAGGTAGTTAGAACTCCTTAAAGATTATGATATGAGTGTGCATTATCACACGAGCAAAGCTAATATTGTGACAAACGCCCTAAGTAGGGTATCCATAGAGAGTGTAGCCCATTTTGATAATGGGAAGAAAGAGTTAGCAAAGGAAGTTCATCGATTGGCTAGATTGGGAATTAGGTTAGATGAAATCAAAGATGGAGGTATGGTGGTTCTTGACGGTTCCAAATCCTCTTTGGCAGAAGAGGTCAAATTCAAGCAAGATCTTTATCCCTTCTTAGCTGAATTGAAGGCATTAGTAAAAGAGGGCAAGGTAGAGGTTTACTCCCAAGGGAGAGATGATGTTGTTAGGCATCAAGGTAGGTTATGTGTGCCAAATGTTGATGGGTTGAGGGACTTAATTTTGAAAGAGGCCCACAATTCATCCTATTCTATTCACCCTAGTTCTACAAAGATGTATTGGAATTTGAGGGAAGTATATTGGTGGGGTGGTATGAAAAGATATATTAAAAAGTTTGTAGCTAGATGTAACAATTGCCAACAAGTCAAAGCCGAACATCAAAGGCCAGGTAGCCTACCCCAAGACATAGAGATTCCTACTTGAAAGTGGGAAGGGATCATATGGTTTTGTGATTGGTTTGCCTAGGATCAAGAAGCAATTAGATTCTATATAGGTTATTGTTGATAGAATGATGAAGTCAGCTAACTTTTTACTGGTTAAGAAAACCTATGGTGCCAAAGATTATGCTAAATTGTACATCCATGAGTTGATTAGATTTTATGGGGTACCATTGTCTATTATTTCAGACCGTGGTTCCTAATTTACCTCTCACTTTTGAAGATCTTTCCAAAGAGGCCTTGGTACTAAAGTCAAGATTAGCATGAATTTTCACCTATAAATGGATGGTTAAGACAAAAAAACCATTCAAACCCTTGAGGATATGCTTAGAGCTTGTGTGATGGAATTCAAGGGTAGTTGGGATGAACATCTTCCACTCATCGAGTTTGCTAACAACAGTAGTTACCACTTTAGCATTGGGATGCACCATTTGAAGCCTTATATGGGAGGCATTGTAGATCCCTAATTAGGTGGTTTAAAGTGGGAGAAATAGCTTTGATAGGTCCGAATTTAGTTTTGGAAGCCTTGGAGAAGGTGAGGTTGATAAGGGAGAGATTAAAGATGGCTCAAAGTAGAAAAAAGTCTTATGATGTTAGGAGGAGAGATCTTGAGTTCAAGGTGGATGATTTGGTGTATTTGAAGGTCTCACCCATGAAGGGTATAGTTCAGTTTGGTAAGAAAGGAAAATTGAGCCCTAGGTATGTAGACCCATATAGAATTTTGAGGTATGTTGGTAAGGTTGCGTATAAGTTAGAGTTTCCTATGGAGATGAGTATGGTTCATTCGATCTTTCACATGTCAAGATTGAGGAAGTGCACAGGTGAACCAAACTCCATTGTCCCTTTGGAGGTACTAGGTGCTGCGGAAAACTTGAATATGAAGAAGTTTAAGTCGATATACTGGATAGGTAAGTGAAGAGGTTAAGGAATAAAGCTATAGCATCCGTTAAGGTCCTTTGGAGGAACCAATAAGTCGAAAGTGCTACTTGGGAAGCAAAAGCAGATATAAAGAAATGATATCCTTATCTTTTCTACTCTATTCAATCCTAAGGTAATAAGTTAATCATGTCTATGGTGTCAAGTGATGAGTCCATATTTCAGATCTTATTTTGGGTTAGCTTGCAAAGAAACATTGCCCTTAGTGAGCTATTATTTCCAACTTCTAATAAATATGCATGTGCTATGACAGAAAATGGGAGTAAAAAAGCACAAATGCACAATACTTCGTGAAATCTTGCAAAGGGAGCAAAAAGTGCAGAAATGTGGAGAAAAGTAATATCACCAACATACTCGGTGACCCGCCAAACAATCAGAGATATCACCTATCATTGAGGCAACCAAAGTTCAAGATAAAGTCAAAAAGACGGTCAGATTCGATATTGCAAAGCATGTTTGGCGTACTGCCGAACTGCACAAGAGATCGCCTAAAGTTGCAACACTCAAATCCCCAAAACACTGACAAAACGGTGATGTGATGGATATTTTGGTGTATGATCAAATTGCATCAGTGGAATGAAGAGTCATCACCTAATATTGCAGAAGAGGAAGCTTTATGAAGATACAAAAGAAAGCGGTCAAGTGCACATACGGTGGTGCATCACTGGAGTGCTGGGCAATGGTCAATCTTGACTGCAGAATGGTATTTTGCAGCACAAAATTTCACACATTTGCACAGAGTATATAAGTAATTTTAGAAAGGACTTTAAGAGGAATCCATACCATATCAGAACAATTAATCTTCTGTAGTAGTACATAGAACTTTTCTCTTTGAATACAAAGGGGAGTTAGGGTTTTAAAGCTTTTGGGGAGCAAATTAAAGAAGCTAGTGATAATCAACTAATTTCTATTCAATCTTATTACCCATGACTATTGCTGCTATGTTTGGTATCAAATCTTTAATTTCTAGCATGTGTGGCTAAAACCCCCATGTTGGGGGTGTGCTATCGATATGGGTTTTTTATTTAACTATTGGGTCTTTGATATTTTGACTTATTTGTAGTTGACTTGAGTGAACTTATATCTGTTCCTATGTTTAATCTATAATTTCAAGGTTGCAAACTAGGGGTTTACTCTAGATCTCTAATTGTTGCTTTAGTCGAAATAATTAGTGTGAAATGGATATAATGACTGGAAACCTCTTGGGGTTTCAGTTGAAGTCCACAATCATGGATTCAATGGCCAAGGTATTAGGGGTTTTTCTGAGACTTCTTAGGCCAAGCGTGTCCTCGACGGTCCGCATATGATTTCTTAGTTGATTCATGTGAAATGCTCATGTATCATAGATGATATGGGTTACAAGCAACCTAGCCTATTCACTCAATATCAACTCAATTAGTCAAATATTTAGACCCAGCTGGTAGATCAATTCCCATATTTTTACATTCCTAACATCTTTCCTTAATTATGGTTTAAGTCTTTTATTAGAATTTGTTTAGTTTAATCCTTACTTTAAATGTTACAACCCCCAGATCATACAATTACTTATTCCAACGAGCTACATCTACCTTGAACAATGATTTCCTGGGAGATCGACCCCAACCTCTAAAGTTGAGGTATTATGTTGATGGCGAACACCTCTGCTTCCTTTGAGTAGCCGGGTTGAGCGACATAAAAAATGGTGCCGTTATCGGAGAATCAGCATGTTCATATTAAAAGTGTTTATTGAGCTTTGTTCTTATAGTTAGAGTTATTCTATTTATTTTCTTGTTGTTTTAGTTATTGAAAAATAGGTGTTAAAATGGAAGATGATGAAAGTGTCCATGGTGAGAATGTTGGAGACATGAACAATATGCAGGGTGTTAACTGGGATGAAGTAGGGAGCACCAGTGCTATCCGACTACTCCCATTGGCCGTAAGATTTAATTTCCATGTATCAATCACTATGTTACAACTCCTTCAGCTAAAGGGATTTTTTGGAGGGCTCGGCCACGAAGATCCTCATGAACACTTAAGGAACTTTGTTGATGTGTATGCCTCCAGTTTTTGAAGCCCTTACTCCAATGTCTCAACCATGTAGTTCTAGACCATATGCTCTTGCAATACTTTTATGTGAACCTCGATGCAGCAAACAAAGGAGTAGTTGATCAGTTAGTGAGAGGAGGCCTAATGACACAAACATTCACTAAATTTGGTAACCTCCTAGATGGCATGACAAAGATTAACCGAGCATGGTACATAAGAGATGTCATGGTAACTTCAATCCACAGAGGTCCAACGAAGATGTAGCTTGCTAAGGATCAAGAGAGGGATGAGAACATGGCTAAAATGTTGACTCAACTTGTCTTTTGACTAAGCATGTCATGGGAGGAAATCATAAAAGTGTGAATGTTGTGGGAGCTACTGGAGATGTGATATTTAAGGGTGCACCATTTGAAAGCATTACAACAAAGAGGTACACTACATAGAGAATCAAATGGTGGGTTCTCGGCTGACATTACCAAAGCCACCCAAGAATCAAGGTTGGAGCAACAATTCTAGATGATGAAATCATGCATAGGCTAACCAACCTCAAGTTGAGGGTTGGAGGAACCGTGAGGGAGATATGTATATTCCACATCATGATAAGGTGAAGGTTGTTGACCCCGTGGTGAATAAAGAGAATCTTCGGACTGAAGATATGCTCACCCAAATCTTGAGCAAGGTGGAAGCTTCTAATAAAGTCCTAAAGGATATGAAATTTGTTTTCTCTTAGTTAAGTCAAACTGTGACATCATATTTGACGTCCATTAAGCATCTGGAGACTCAACTTAGAAATATATCAGCTCATCTAAATCAGCATCCAAAAGGAGGTTTACCTAGTGATACGGTGGATAATCCAAAAGGGAACGATCAATAATGTTTAGCCATAACCACCATAGTGAGAAAGTTATTGAAGCCACATGACCATCACTTGTTATTGAAGAAGGCCTGAATGATGTAGATGAAAAATAAGGTGTGGTTACTAGTGAAGCTGATGAGTATGAAGCTCATGTTGAAAATAGTGGTGCTCTTGGCGATCCCGAGAGCGAGAAGCAAGAGAAGAGTAGGGATAATGTTGTGAATGTTAAGAAAGTTTTCCCCAAAAATTCAAGTCCAGCTGTAAGGTTGAAAAAACCTTAGGTCAAGGTTGATCCTCCATTTTCACAGAGATTGAAGAAGAAAGAAGAGGATGCTAAGTTTCAAAAGTTCCCCTCTATGTTCAACTCATTGTCTATAAATGTTCCATTTGTAGAAGCATTGATTGAAATACCAGGTTATGCTAAATTCATGAAAGAGTTGGTCATGAAGAAAAGAACTTTTGAGTGTGAGATATTCGAAGTGTCTCACAATTTTAGTGGAATCTTAACACAAAAGTCGATAGTGAAGAAAGAATACCCAGGTGCATTCACTATTCCATGCACCATTGGAGCCTCAAAATTCAGCAAGACACTATGTGACTTGGGAGCAAGTATAAACCTCATGCCCCTAGCCATATTTGAGGAATTGGGATTGGAGACCCCTTCACCAACCACAATGCAGCTGCTCATGGCTGATCGGTCTATCAAATGATCGGTGGGGATTTTACATGGTGTATTGTGAAAGTGGATAAATTCATTCTTCCTACGGATTTTGTAATCTTGGATTGTGAGGTGGATATAGATGTGCCAATTATCTTGGGTAGGCCATTCTTAGTCACCGAACAAGCTGTTGTAGATGTAGAGAGTGGAGATCTTAAGTTCAGAGTGAATGATGAGAAAGTAGTGTTCAAAATATGCAAAACTCTAAAGCCAAGAGATGATCCTGAGGTAGTGTCAGTAATGAGCCAATCGACAGTGAATTGATTGAAAAGAGAAATTATGTCGTTCTATGACATTAACTAAGGAGCTTCTTGGGAGGCAACCCAAGGTGAGTATTTATTTCTTTTAGCTTTGAATAATGGGTGTTGAATTGTGTAGAGTTGAAAAAGAGAAAAATTGGAGTAAAAAGTTGAGAGGGCGATCAATAAAACCAATCGGTGCATCACCGAGTTAAAAAGGTGATCATCAGTCTGGCTGACTTTTGAGTCGCTTAATGACTCTTGAGGTGCTATCAAATTTTGTGAACTAAAGAGCAACTGATGAGTGTGTAACTCACACTTATTTCTTGCTCTCTTTTTTTATAATTTTGTGTTGTTAAATGTATAACTTGAGGCTAAAAGGCTTTGAATGGTGTATGTTACAGGTACATATGGTTTAGATTTGTCTTTGCTGGAGAGAATTGAAGTTGCAGTTGAATTGGAGCCAATAGGAGCTGAAACTATACAAAGTGTACATGGCAGTATTTACACTTAACGAACGTGACCATCAGGCCCACAATCACAGAATAGAGGAGCTCAAAAGGTGTGAACGCATCCAGCACTGGCGCGTAGGTGGAGCAAAGGGCGAGCAACCTCTGCGATCATAGAATGCTTAAGCGCAAACGCAAAGTGTTAAACTTCAGTTGACCTCCACAAACGTGGTCAAAGATCTGTGAATGCAGAATACTTCGATGACCAGTATCAGGGCAGTAGTAGAATTTCACCATTTCAGCCCCAATTCTCATATACACACACTCCTAGCCCTCATTCTCTACATTGAAGATACAACCAATACCTAGAATGAAATTCATACAACTTTGAAGAGAGAAGTACATACCTTAGTATAGATTTTAATTTTTGGTGAGGATTTGGAGTGAGTTATTTCTTGAGTGGATTGAAGAGTGTAAGCTTTTGTTGTAAAATCCTTCACTCACTCTTTCTTTCCTTGTTCTTGAATTATTAAATTATAGATTTAATTGAGTATTGGATATTGATATGTTTATGGGTCTTGATTATTACTCTTGCTTTCATGCTTGGTTGATGATTTAATTGCAAAATCAAGACGGTTTCTCCCAAATTATTTTGATTGCAATAATTAATTTATGGGTTCATGTTTAACATATGATTTGAGGTTGCAAACTTAAATCTAGGTTAAATCTTTGATTATCGCATGAGAATCTATAGTTGGAGTGAAAGGTTGCATGATAGTCATGGATTTATGTCTTGAGAGCCCATTAGGGACAAGGTATTAGGAGTGTTGCTTTGATTTCTTAGGCCAAGCGTGTCCAGTAGTCTGCATGTGAGATCCTAGAAAATTCATACAAAACACCCAATATCAGAGATTATATGGTTTATAAGCAACCTAGCCCACCTATAGAGTTAATTTGATGCTAAGTGTGATGGATCGATTGGGGTTTGATTGATTCCCGTATTCCCTATCCTTGCTCCCTCACTTGATCAATCCTTGCCCAACTTTTCTTTTATTTAGGAGTAGTTGTTAGCTTAGTTTCCCCCTATTTTAGATAAAACTTACTTTCTTATCGAATCAAAATTTAGTAGCTATAGGTCCTTGCTCTACTCATTCACTGACACATTGTACCCTGTGGGATTCGATCCCGACCTCAAAAGTTAGGTAAATATGCTGATGAAGACTGTCTCTTTATTTTTTTAGTAATGTAGGGTTGAGCGACACAAAAAATGGTGCCATTATCGGAGAACAATAGGCATTTTGAGTTGATTTAGGACTTGTAGTTACTCTTTTTGATTTGATTAGTGAGTACTTCTCTTTGTTCCTTTGTTTTTGTTTTTGTTTTTGTTGAATGGATAATTTTGATGAATGCTTGCTTGATGATTGTAAGCCCTTCTTTTATCTCTTTCGGGGTATTGTTCTTTGTTGTGAGCAAAATGGTGTTGAGAATGAGAATAGGGACAAGAGTTTCATGAGTCAAGATTGGCTCACGGACATGAGTCTTAGACTTGAGTTGAATAGGACATAGATGTATTAGAGGTCGACTTTAAGTTAAGCAATGGGGCAAGTGAGGCTCATGGCTCATTGGTGATCAACCATGAATTGAATTCTCAAGAAGAAAGAAAGGTTCTTGACATGGAAGAAGTATGGGACCTATGCATTTCATCAAGGCCAATAATCATCCAAGAGGCCAAGGTTGAGGAATTGATACTAGAGTTGCAAGAAAAATCCATGGAAATCCTTGATGGCAACTCTAGTTTATTTGAATTGGAGAGTGTCTTCTACTTGGGGGCCATGAAAAATGAAGTTCAACACCAACGAGGTCCCCCGAAACTCCCATGTCTACTTAAAGAGCCAAAAAGGAAAGTTGATGTAGAGTTGGGTAGATAATTCAAGTCCTCAAAGTGGAGAGACCGGTGGAATATGTTACTGGTCTCTTATCACCCTCCCCATGAGCTCAACTGGAAGATCATCTTGAAGTTGGGGAGAAGGTTTGTCGCCTCAAAATGGAAATGCAAAAGGGCGGTGAATCAAACTTGTTTAATTTTAATTTCTTAGATTAATCTTTGCATTTTTGAATTTTTAGAATAGCTTTTGATTTTAATTTTTGATTTCTAGCTAACCCTCACAATATTCAAGTTTTTGGTAGTGGTGTTGCACAGGTTTGGAAGTGGCAAGTTGATTGGAGTTAAAGAACTAGTTGAAAAAAATATCAAAAATGTCAAAAGGATGAACAGGGGCCATTTTGACCGCACTTTGGGGCCCAGGCATCACCCATCATTGAAGGGTGGATCATCTAACTGGGACTGGGATCGCCCTAAGTTATAGAAACTTGGCCTAGGTCTAGCACCCAGTAAAGTTCTGCAAACGCGGTCTCATGTCCGTGAGCGTGGAGTATGAACTCGACGATGGGGTGCGATTGCGCCTACAAGTTTGGGAAGGCAAAGAGGTTGGCGAGTGCAGTAAATGAAATGACAAGTCACTTGTGACTTTGTCTTGCATTTTTAGAAAAAGAAAAACATAAGCATGAAACCAAATCATGGGTGAGGTAAATCATTCTTCAAGAATTTTTGATCTCACAAATCCTCAAGAAAAATCTCAAGTTCTCTCTTCTTCATCCTTTTGGTCTCCATTCAAAGGTATGTCTACCCTACTCCTCCATTTTTATCCATCAATGGAAACTTGTGCAACCATGAGAATTTCTTGACAATGGTAGTGCTAAATTTCTAAATTCTTATTGCCATAGGTAAAAAAATTCCAATTTGTATATGTGTTATTGTCAGGCTTGATTTATTGTGATTATGGTATGCCCTTGTCGGGCTTGTATATATTGGATTTGGGTTTAGTTGTGTTAGTAAATTTGGGAGCTTCTTAATTTTTTTTAGTGGTGTGTATAATCGGCAGTTCCCTATGATGGACTGAGTAACAACATTCTTAAGGGAAAATCATCAATTGGGTATGTGAGTAGAAGATAGTCTTTGGTGAAGTCTGAGTATCCATTGACTCTTGTTGGAGCTATTCATTGGGTCTATGACTTATTTGGAGCTAGCATATTTAGTCAAGTGTTATAAATTATGAAAAATGCATACCCCTCCTATTTTTTTATCTTAAATGGTTTTGACATGATTTTGAAACAACACTTTGACTCTTTTTATGACTCTTACTTACTAAATGGATATATTTTAAAAAAATGAGTCCCTTGTGCTTGACTAGAGGGTGATATTGACCCTTTCTGGTTTGATTTGCATCTCATGTGTGCTGTGAGTTTTTGTTTTGTTCCTTGTGAGCACTTGGGTTACCTAGAACTTGCCTTGGTGGTCTTGAAATGTCGTCCTTGATAGATTTTGGTTGGAAAAATGAACTTAGGCATTCTTTGGTTTGATTTGAGTCCCTTTAGCTTAAATAGCCACCAAATGCATTGATTTTATCCCTAGTGTCCCTTTTTTAGCCTAATCCTTTCTATTGGCAACCCAAATTACAAGCCTTGAGCCTTTTTGAAATGATATCCCTCTTTTGATCCCTTATCCCTCCTTGAGCTTGAGTTGTTGTGATTGAGGCTTTAAGCCTAAGTTGGGGGTGGTGTTGGAATAAAAAGAAAGGTGTCTACCAGTTGGAGGCTTGTCAAAAGAAAAAAAAAGATGAATGGAGGAATGCAATGAAAAGAAAAAGAGTGCATTCAAAATGAAAAGAAAATGAAGAAAAAGTGCTTGAACAAAAAGAATCCTCCAAAATATTGAAAATGGTTGCAAGTGGGGCACCTAAGTTGGAAAGAAAGATGAAAGATTCATTGGTGTGAAATGTAAAGAAAAGAGTGGAAAAGTTGAAAAGAAGTTATATTGTGTTTAGATTTTAATGAGGGTTAGTCACTATTTCCTAAAAATGTATCCTACCCTACCCCTAAGCCTATATTACAAGCCTGAAAAGCCCTTTGAGATTTCCAACCAAATGAAATTGAGCCAATATGATTGAAAATAAGAGCAATCCAATTGTGTGGCAATTGTGTGCACAAGATGTTCTTTGTTGAGTGTGAGTGTTTGAATCTTTGTCCCTTGTCATTGTATATACTTGTGTGTTTTTTGGGGACTTTCTTTCTATATGTGAGGGCATGCAAATTGACATGAATTGTTGATATTGATATTTTTCAATATTGAGTAAAGTGGAACTTGTTTAGTAGACTAGGAGTTTGAGTCATTTCTTGAGAAGTTGTGTTGTCACTTGAGCATTCTTAGTTTTGAATTGAGAAAATATGCTTTGAAAGTGAAGGGGTTGCTTGATAGACATCCACATGCTTGTGCTAATTGTTGGTTCCAACCATAGTTATAATCATGATCTAGTTGTGTAAGTGAGTTGGGGTTGTATGTTTTAATCACTAGCCTTTTGAATTTGATTTTGTTTTGCTTGAGGACAAGCAAAGTCTTAAGTTGGGGGTGTTGATGAGTGTGTAACTCACACTCATTTCGTTCTCTTTTCTTATGATTTTGTGTTGTTAAACGCATAACTTGAGGCTAAATATGCTTTAAATGGTGTATGTTACAGGTACATATGGTTTAGATTTGGCTTTCCTGGAGAGAATTGAAGTTGCAATTGAATTAGAGCCAATAGGAGCTGAAACTAGACAAAATCTACCTAGCAGCATTTACACTCTGCGAACGCGGCCATTAGGCCCGTGATCGAGGAATAGTGGATCACAAAGGGGCACAAATGCGTCTAGCACTGGCGCGTAGGCGGAGCAAAGGGCGAGCAACCTCCATGATTGCGGAATGCTTAAGTGCGAACGCAGAGTGTCAAACTTCAGTGGACCTTTGCGAACGCAGAATACTTCGGCGACCAGTGTCAGGGAAGATGTGGAATTTCACCATTTCAGCCCCAATTCTCATATACACACACTCCCAGCCATCATTCTCGACATTGAAGATACAAGCAATCCCTAGAACAAAATTCATCCAACTTTGAAAAGAGAAATACACACCTTAGTGTAGATTTTAGTTTTGGGTGAGGATTTGGAGTCAGTTTTCTACAATTTCTTGAGTGGATTGAAGAGTGTGAGCTTCCATTGTAAAATCCTTCACTCACTCTTTCTTTCCTTGTTCTTGAATGATTAAATTGAGTATTGGATATTGATTTATTTATGGGTCTTGATTATTACTCTTGCTTTCATGCTTAGTTGATGATTTACTTGAAAAATCTAGAGGCTTTCTCAAAAATTGCTTTGATTACTTTAATTGATTTATGGGTTCATGTTTAGCTTATGATTTGAGGTTGCAAACTTAAATCTAGGTTATATCTTTGATTATTGCATGAGAATATGTAGTTGAAGTAGAAGGTTGCATGATAGTCATGGGTTTATGTGTTGAGAGCCTATTAGGGACTCAACAGCTAAGGTACTAGGAGTATTGCTTTGACTTCTTAGGCCAAGCGTGTCCTCGACGGTCCACTGTGAGATCCTAGCAGATTCATGCGAAACACCCAATATCAGAGATGATATGGGTTACAAGCAACCTAGCCCACCATAGAGTTAATTTGATGTTAAGTGTGATGGATCAATTGGGTTTTGATTGATTTTCATATTCCTTATCCTTGCTCCCTCACTTGATCAATCCTTGCCCAACTTTCCCTTTATTTAGGAGTAGTTGTTAGCTTAATTTCCCCCAATTTTAGATAGAACTTGTTTGATACTCGCTTATTGAATCAAAATCTAGTAGTCATAGGTCCTTGCTCTACTTATTCGTCAATACATTGTTCCCTGTGGGATTTAACCCCGACCTCAAAAGTTGGGTAAATACGATGATGATGACTAGCCCTCCGTCTTTTAGTGATGTAGGGTTGAGCGACATTAGTATCTCAGCAAATCGCCAAAACCAATGACCGATGTTCAATTCTACTACACTTCAAGGCTGAGGGAAAGGTTTGGCCACTGTTAAAAAAGGTGGTCCCTAACACACTTGGCGGAGTGCCGAATGTGCTAGGCGGTGTGGTTTGGCATCGCCGAACATGCACGGTTCACCGACCTACTTAAGGCTTGTCAAATGCCTTGGTTCTTTCACTTTCCATCTTACCTCCATTACACTCCCTTTGCACATCAAACCCTTCTTTTTTCTTTTCTTTGAAAAATTTTCACAAAGAAGTTAAGGATATTCATCACTAAGACATCTTTGAGGATTTCATTGTGTCTCACCATTAAAGAAGTATGTTTTGGCCCTTGTTATAGTTCTTTTGGCGAATGCCATTGATTATAAAGCTGATCAGGATTTGTGAATGTGATAATCATACTTGAAATCTTGTTGGAAATTGAGTGGGTAGATATTTAGAGTGTAAAGAGATGTTTAAACCCTGTATTGCATGAATAAGTGATTTATTGTGGGTTTTGATTCCCTCTAAGTATGTCAAAATCGGTGGTGCCTATGATGTGGGTTAGGTTTATGAATGAACGAATTTCTACCCAATGGTGAATTGTTTATGGGTGTTGTCTCAATTTCATATTTGTTATTATGCTTGAATGTTTTTACTTGAGATAGTGCCATGATCATGAGAATGTGTTATTGAAAATGCTTGCTTGTTTGGATTGATTGTTCTTGTTGTCTATGGTTGAAGTATGAGTAACATTGAATCTCCTTTGAGAGATTTGAACTTGACCCACGATAGATTGGGTGACATCATTCGTAAGGGTAAGTTGTCCCTTGATTGAGTATATAGCCTTGGAAACTATGTGATAGTGATAATCAATAATTGAGCATGCATTGATGTGTTATAGTGGGCTAGTGTGTGACATTCATCCATGTGATCTGTGAAAAAATTGTCAAATTTTGAATGAATGGATAAAGGGCCATGCCAGTCACCTTCGGCGATGGTCATTTTATCTGCCTAAGGGAACTCGGTGATGCACCTAGTGGTCGCATGCACTGCCTTAAATGACTGATCTTCTTGGTTGATTGTTGCAACTTTCGGTGATGAACCTCTTTCATTGTTGAATCAATTCGGCGTATCACTGAATGTGCATAAGTATCGCCGAAAGTAGCAATAGCCTAAAGTATAAAAATTGTGCAAAAATGCAATGGTCTTTTTGACTGTAGAATTCGTTCAGCGCTGCGTCGGGTATGTTCTACGGTCAAACTGTCCTGATCGTGAATGTTTCTTTTATGATCAATTCTTGCACCTAGTTATTTTATAACTGCCTCTCATAAGATGTTTGGAGTTAATTATGGTACAGGAATGGGCAAACCCAAGGAGTAGGTTACTCGAGGTGGATCTAGGGAAACTAGGGGAGTCAAAATAGCTTCTGAAAGAACAGAACGAAGGTCCTAGCAACCTCAAAAATAGGTGCAAGGAAAGGTTAAAATGAAAGTAGTTAAGCACCGAGAAACCACAAGTGATGATGAGGAACCACTCAATGTAACATGGACCGATTCAGAGAAGGAGGAAGAAAAATCTTCTTAGAGGTCTACTTCGGAGTCAAGTCCAAAAAGGCATCGGAGTGAGGCCAAGTCTAAAGCCACTCGTGATCCTTTTCTCCAGACATCCCAAAGGATCCTGGAAATAACATCCCCATGACACTTAAACAGACCCAGGGCAGAGAGAAAGCGAACAATCCTGAAGGAGAAACAATTATCCACTGATAGAGTGATTGATAGGTATCCGGAAGTTTGGGAGACGCTCAAGTTCCACAACTTCCAAATGTTCACCAAACCTCGGGATCCATATGTGCCTACCTTGGTTCATGAATTTTATTAGGCTTATGACAAGGCCATTCCAAAGAACAAAAGCAGGGTGAAATTGATGCTCAAACCCCTTGATGTTGTAGAGGTTCGGGGTGTGCAACTCTCATGCTATCAAACTGATATCAATGATGTCCTGGTATGTGTACACAACGATAAAAATGACATGGAAGATATAATGAAGGTTCAAAATTTTAAGGATATAAAAGCTTGGTTGGCTCCAATGGTTGGGATTCTTGCTCCCTCGTGGTTAGCGGAGGGAGCCATTATTGAAAAGAAGGAAATGAACATTTCGACAAGATTTTGGTTTAGGTTTATTAACAACAACTTAATGCCGTCACAAAATGAATTTGTGCCTCAACAGGCCAAGGCAGTATTAGTTGGGAGTATCATGGATCGTCAAAGACTAAATCTTGATGCAATCATTGCCCCAGAAATCCTCACGAGGGTAAAGCAAGTCTAGACCTCACTGCCCTTTCCCAACCTCATCATTGTGTTGTGTAAAAGGGACAAAGTTCCAAGGAATAAAAAATTTGACGTGGAGGTAACTCCATCAGCATCCACTTACATCCGAAGGATTGAGGTTAAGTTATTGAGGGATAAAAAGGACAGGGCTAGGAATAAGCCAATTGACAAAACACAGATTGTTGAGGCCCTCAAGTTTGGCACTGCATAGCTGAGCACTGAGGCAGGTATAACTTCTTTTTCTCCTACATTACACTTCTCTTCTGCTCCTACTCTATCCACAGAGCCAGATGCCATAGATGACCAACCCCCACTCACTAGGGCCACCATTCTTGCATTTGGTTGGCTAGACAAAGTAGCTAATCTTCGGGCCACTAGGGTTGAGTCATTTGTACCTAATTTAGTTGAGGTCACCATAGCCAAGGCTTTGAGGCTATATGTTGAGGCTGGGGAAAAATAGTGTGAGTTGATGGAGGCCCACAAGTTAAGGATGGATAGACTCGAGTAAATGATTGATGACTATGGAAAGGAGTTGGCCAGCTTAATTCTTGCCTTAATGAGGCCTTCTGGCAGTAGGAAAACAAACTTGTTAAAGATATTGGGAGTGTTGAGAAGCAAGGTGGTGGAAGTGTAAATACATCATCTTTAAAATCTGATATTGATTTGTTGAAGAAGGAGGTGGCATCCCTCTAGTCCACTAATTTGAGTACGTTCTTTGATGGGCTAGAAGATCCACCACTAAAAGTGGGTGTGGCTATGATCCCAAATGAGGAGTTGACTGTGAATGTTCTAGGTGATTGCGGTGAAAAGAACCAGGAAGTGAGAACCTCGGAGACTGATGAAGAAACACTGGGAGTAGAGCTAAGCTAAGAGGACCATGAGGAACTAGATTGGGTGGACAGCGAGATTGTGGATATTGTGAAAGTGACATTTGTTCTGGACCAGTCCATGATAGGCACATCCGGTGCGAGTGAGCCTGAGCCTATGCGACCTGAGATTGATTTGAGAGCACACCGATAGATGAGGACATTGATGCTCCCATGATCGCTTCTCCAGCTCCACCACCACCATAACAGGATTGATATGACAGGGGGTTTCTCATACTCACTTCTTTCTCTTATGCTTACTCTCTATTGTCCCTTGTATATTGAGGACAATATTTATTCTTTTAGGAGCGGGGTGAGCTTGACGAGTTCCCTATCTTGGGGTTTCCGTTGAAGTCCACAACTATGGATTCAATGGCCAAGGTATTAGGGGTTTTGGTAAGACTTCTTAGGCGTAGCGTGTCCTCGGTAGTCCAGGTAGGATTTCTTAGTTGATTCATGCAAAACACTCATGTATGATAGCTGATATTGGTTACAAGCAACTTAGCCTATTCATTCAATATCAACTCAATTAGTCAAATATTTAGACCTAGTTAGTAGATCAATTCTCATTTTTGCACATCCCCAACATCTTCCCTTAATTGCTATTTAAGTCGTTCATTAGAATTTATTTTGTTCAATTCTTACTTTAAATATTACAACCCCATAGATCCTACAATTACTTAGTTCAATGAGATACTTCTACCTTGAACAATGATTCCTTGTGGGATGGACCTCAACCTCTAAAGTTGGGTTATTATGCTGATGGTGAGCGCCCCTGCTTCCTTTGAGTAGCCGGGTTGAGCGACATCATCAAGTCAGGTATTTCAACCCTTTATGTCATGTTGCATGCATACATACTCATGGTAATATGTTTTGATGGTATTTGCTGCATAAATTTGAGATTTCATGAAAATGATGTTTAAGTTGAATTGATACATTTATGTTAGGGATGAAATTTATCTTGTTACTCCTCCCAAGTGTGTCTCCATTACATTCAGGGATGAATATTTCCAAGTGGAAGATATTGTAATACCTCTCAAAGTAATTTGGAATGCCCTTATAAAAGATTCCTTACATAATGCATTTTTCGTGCATTTGTCGGCAAATCTGAGTCTAAATTATTGTTCAAGAGGCAAAATTGTGTGAAAAATGGTCTTCTTCAATTTTTAAGTCAACCTTATCAAAAAAATAACTTTTCGCATGTTTTTGCATATTCTAGGAAGGTATGCGATCTCTCCGCATCATGGAGAGGGTTTATTTTAGTTCACAAGTGACCTAAACTTATTCCTAGGACAAAACAGGAGAAAATTAGACTTTGTGCAAGAATAAATTGTGCATGAGCAAGTCCGTATCGCGAAGAGGGTTCACCATAGTACAACATTTTCCAAAAATTTCCAGATTTAAGTAATGGCAATTGGGACAAATCCTTGAACCCTTATATTCGGGAATACTAAAAAGTTCCACTATTTTTGGACCCAAAATCACTCTAAAAAGTCCTCTCTAAACTCTCTTAAATTCCTCCATCAAATTCTTCAAAGTTTCTAGCATTTCAACACTCTTCCACCAAGGACCAAGCATCAAGATTGTTACAAGTTTCTTTCATCTTCTTCAAAACCTCGAGGTATGTGGGTTTGTTTATCCTTGAGTCCTTTCACCTATGGTGTCCAAAACCTTTTTAAACTAGATCTTTGATTTCAAGACTTATTTCTTTATGGGTACTTCTTATTATTCTTTATAAATATGACTAGAGTTGAAAATTATCAATATTTGATTTGAAATGCATGAATATCTATCAAAGGTTGAGATTATGAATTGTTTTATGATATTTAAGCTATGCATGTTATGATTCTATGAAAGTTATGGATTTTGATATGGATTTTATGATGCCCTAACTAGGGTCTTACGTTGATGATGGTGGGTTATTTTTAAATGGTTTCAAGTGATTAAGTTTCATTCCTTTATGCATATTACTCGTGAATATCATGATTTTAAGTTCTTATTCATAAATCCACCAAGTTTTGGAAATAAGATTGAATAATGAAGTATGTTATGTTGATAAAGACTTTGCTACAAATTATGGAAGTCATGAATGATTAAGGGTTATCAAGTATGTTATTATTCCTTGGATTGTTTTTGAAAATATTATGAAGCCCTTTTATGATTCTATGATGTTATGATTTTGATGAGCTACTCCTATTCTGATATTAAGATTTGCAACCTTATGCATGATATGATTATGATTATGAGTTATATATTCTGTGGGATATTGACTTAGCACCAAGAATACCTTGGTAGATTTTTGTTGTCCCTTAACTACATGCCACCATAAGATATCATGTAATACCTATCGAAAAGACAATGTCTTAACGTAAGAGAATCATATAATGCCTAACGAAAAGGAAATGTTATAAGGTAAGAATATCATGAACACCTACCAAAAAGGTAATATCATAAGGTAAGGATGTCATGTAAAACCTGCCAAAAAGTCAATGTCATAAGGTGAGGGTATGGTTTACCTTGACAAGTACACCACTCCTTGTCCGTTGTAGAGGAAATATCAGGATTCCATGTAGTAGCTCATATAGTCTTAATGTCAGTTAAGGTCTCTTTCCATATACGTATGCTATGTTATGAGATTATGTTTACGACTCATGCATATTTTGACTAACACATTGATCATTCATATCATATGAGCTTATTGCCTTTGTATACAATTATGCATTTTGTCTATTATGACCTATGATCTCTTGTTGCATTGTATCCCACATACTTAGAACATTCCAAGTACTAACACATATTTTTTACCTACATGAACTAACTATGTAGTCACCGGAGCTCCTACCCATCCACCTCCTCATGGCTAGTACGATTTCTTGAAGACTTTGCTTATGGTGAGTCCTCCATTCTGAGGACAATATCCATTTTATATCTTTCTTATGTTAATACTTAGTTACTTTGTTATTTACTTTTGAGGGTGAGCCTAGGACATGTCTTGGCCCCCGTATCATGATTAGAGGTATTGTTGGATGACACGATATGTATGGATTATACGACACTTATGTATCTATGGAAACTTTACCTTAGTCCTTATCCTATGTTTTGATGTTGCTTGTGATGATAATTGATAGGTGGTGAATATCCTAACTCTCTATACCCCATAAAGTGCGTCTCGTGTTCCCTTTTCCTTAGAATTACTTGTTATGCTTGAGGTGATGGGAATCCCTTATCCCATAGAGTGCGTCTTAAGACCTAATCCTCTTAGAATAGGTTATTGATAATTAAGTCATGCTTCCTAACCAAGGATGTGCTTAAGTATGCTATGAGGCTTGTTTGGGGTACCCTTGGGTTCTCTATTCGCCATGTCGCACCTATGCCCTAGGCTTGCAAGAGATTTGCAATTTAAGGCCATCTGCAACCACATTAGCTTTACCTAGATGATAATCAATCATGTAATGATAATATTTAATGATCTCAAGCCATCTACATTACCTTAGGTTCAACTCTTTTTGTGTACCTAAGTATTTTAAACTCTTGTGATAAGTGAATATATGACATTTCTCTGCATACGAATAATGTCTCCATATCTTTAAGTCAAATACTAAACAACGAGTTCCTGATCATGAGTAGGATAATTCAATTCATGTGATTTTAATTTCCAAGAGACATAAGAAGTAACTTTCCCTTCCTACATCAAAACACACCTAGACCACGATTAAAAACATCACTTTATATTATATACTCCTTTTCCTCCATTGGTAGAGTAAGTATAGGAGCTTACATCAATAATGATTTAAGAGTTTCAAAGCTCTCTTCAAATTTGTCATCCTAAGTAGACTTTACTTCATTCTTCAAAAGTTTAGTCAAAGGGGAGGTTATAGTAGGGAAGCCTTTTATGAACCTCCTATAGTATCTGGCCAAGCCTAAGAAGCTTTGATATCATTGTCGAGCATAGCATAGAGTGTAAAAGGAACTCCTGGATATACTTGGGTTGCTACGAACCAAATCATCAAATGGTGAGTTAATGCAAAAGTAGGCCAAGCTCCGTAAAAGCCCAACAAGGGTCGGTGAATCACTGATCAAAGAGCAAGCAGCCGCCAGGTTTAATGATTTGGTGGGATCTATAGATGTAGTGGCTAGTGAACCGTTTCTTCTTCTTCCACGAAGATTCAAACAAAACTAAGCTTGGATGGAATTGAACAAGATTGTACCTCTATTGAACTTTTGGGAGGTTTCCATTAAACAATTGCTTGAAATTTACCAAAATCCACTTTTACACCTTTGGTTGACATGACGTGTCCTAGAAAATTCACTTCATTTAGCCAAAATTCACACTTGGAAAGTTTAGCATAATATTCTTTCTCTTTCAAAATTTGCAAAACAGTGTGAAGGTGATTATAATGATCTTCACTATCCTTGGAATATACTAAAATATCATCTATAAAGACTACTACAAAATGATCCAGATATGGCTTAAATACTTGATTCATTAGATTCATGAATATTGATAGATCATTAGTCAATCCGAATGGCATCACCAAAAATTCATAATGACCATACCGAGTTCTAAAAGTAATTTTAGGAATATCTTTCTCTATAACGCGCAGTTGATGATATCCAGACCTCAAATTGATCTTTGAGAACAAATTATCACCCTTCAATTGGTCAAATAAATCATCAATCCTTGATAGTGGATATCTTTTCTTGATTGTTATTTTGTTTAGTTGTTTGTAGTCAATACACAACCTAAGAGTTCAATCCTTCTTCTTTACAAATAAAACAGGGTCTCCCCAAGGAGAAACACTAGGAAAAATAAAACCCTTCTCAAGAAGTGCTTGTAACTGTATTTTCAACTCTTTTAGTTCTACTGGAGCCATCTTATAATGAGTGATAGAAATAGGAGTAGATCCAGGAATAAGCTCGATTAGAAATTCAACTTCCCTTTTCGGGGGTAACCCAGGAAGACTTTCTGGGAAGACTTCTGGAAAATCACACACGGTAGGTATATCTTTAAGATTAGTACTCTCCAAATGTGTATCAATTATGTGAGAAAGATATGTATCATAATCTTACCAAATTATCTTTTCTACCAAGGCCACAAAAATAATACTAGATGTCAATGATCTTTCACCTTGTACAGTGATATGAGAAAATAAAGGATCCTTAAAAGTCACATGTTTTGATCTACAATCCACTATTGCATGATATTTATAAAGCCAATTCATCCCAATAATAATACCAAAATCTTGGAAGGGCATTTTAATCAAATTAGTTGGGAAGACTAGATTTTCAATGATAAAGGGATAAGCTCGGTAAATTTGATTACAAACAACTTGGTAGCCTAAGGGACTTTCAACTAGCACATCATGGTTATTGATGAACAAATATAAGAATGTGTAGAACCAGGGACAAATAATGTAAACACATATAAGCCAAATAAGTGAAATTTACCGACAACCATGTCTTGGCCATTTTGATCATCCCTCTGTTTCATAGCATAAGCTCTTGCAGTATCCCTTGGCCTACTATATTAATTTTCTCCACTTTCTCCTACGACTTGAATATTTTTTGGTCTTGCGTCTCTACTGGTTTGAAGAGGATTAGTACAAAGCTTCTGAATTGAGCTTTCAGTGCGCAAGGAAGGAATCTATTTAGGATGGTCCTTCACTTTATGATCAATATTGTCATTCTTAAAACATGCACTAGAAGCTCTCCTGCAAGTACCATAGTGATTCGTTCCACATTATTCACACATAGGAACACGGGTCCTACCTTGGCCATAACTAGAGTGTTAGCTAAAGAAAAATTTGATCTGCTTTGCTTGGGTTGAGCTGACTTGTTAAAACCACAATCTTTAGAATCATCAAACCTTCCCCTATAGGATGAACCTCCAAAATCTAATATGGGCTTTCAGAGTTTATTTTCATGTCTACTAGCTTCTTCCTTATCAAGTCTTTCCCAAGTAAGGAAAGTACAAACTAATTTACAAAAGTTCTCATGTAAATTGCCACATTCTTTTTGATGGAATCATTCGAACCATCATCAAATCTCCTGTACTTATCTTTCTCCTCTTTAATAATATCTCCAGCATAATGAGAAAGTCTTAGAAACTTTTGTTGATATTCAGCAATGACATGCCTCGTTGCCTCAAATTTAAAAATTCCTTTTTCTTAGCATCACAATAAGCAGGTGGAACATACTTCATATGAAATTTCTTAACAAAATCATCCCGAGTAAGAATTGGAGATTTTACCTTTTCATTTGGAATACTTACCCACCAATCATATGAATCTTTTATAATAGTGAGACAACATACTTGAATTTGGCAACATCTGAACACTCTAATTGCTCTAAGACCCTCTTCATGCGTTCCAGCCATTGTTCAACATCAGTGGGATCAACTGTGCCTTCAAACTCTACTCCACCTATTTTCTCGAAGTTTATTCTGTTAGGATGATGTATTGCTTCAGCCATGTGGTGGAAGAATTCAACCATCTGTTGAAAAGCAAGATTCATAACCTGAGTATTATGGCTCATATGAGGATGTGACTAGGTCTTATACCCTGTTGGTTTTCCACTTTTGGCCCACTAGTGCGGGGGACATATGGATTCGAAAAATGTTCGCCAACCCCTTCTAGTGCATGAGTTTGAGAATAAGAGTTACTCGATCCTTTCCATGCAGCTTTTGTAGGTCTATTAGAAGAAGATTCCATAATTTAATTCCTTCAAAAGGGAAGATCATATTGGTTTAGGGAAATGTACACGATGCATATGCACTTTAAAAGCATTAAAATAATATTAATCATGTAAATGAGCAAATAACATAACTTGGACTTTTTACAAAATAGACAAGTATACAAGCAATTCATATCAAAAGTTCTAGAATCACAAGTCTAGGCTTTGATACCAACACCAGTAGCAACCCTCGTGGGAGGATGTCACTTCTATACAATTTGAAATTATATAACACTTGATAAAATATTAAGAGTTTAATACACGACATACTAATCATAATTTAATAGTGAATTCAAAATAGTTACAGGTATAGGATTTTGTCTTTTTGATAGTTCATTTGATCTCATGTTTAGATTTGTGGCATAAGCATTTTTCAAAATAATTTAAACTAATATCTTACGAGATTTTTATACATTACCCATACTAATACAGCTCATGTTATAAATTATTACAAATATTAAAGTATAAAAAAGAAAACTTACTATTTTCTGTTTGATACAACCACGTCAAAATAACTTGTAATTTAGTATAAAAAAATTCCTAGTTCACTGGCTCCAAACCAACTAAACATGTCAAAACTTTAAGTTACAAACCATGATTCCACAATTTACATATACATATGCAACAAGAGGATCATGTACATGTCTCGAAACTACTAAAATATATATATATATATATATGCAAATATGATCTTCTTTAAAGCTCTGAAGATTTATCTCCAATGGTCATCCTCAAATATCATCTCAGATATTCCCTATGATAGAAACAACTATCGCTAAGCATAAAGCTTAGTAGTGTAAAAACTACAAGTTGAACCTTTAGATTTTTCAATTACCTTCTCAAGTCATAGGAGACGTAATTACAACATAATATAGAAAACAAGTGAACAAATAGATCAAGAGTATCAAGTATGGTTTTTAATGGTATAAGTATCAAGAGCTGGTAGAATTGTCTTTGCAATAGACTTAAATAACAAGTTTCACGCAATGTGTACATCATGTCAAAACCAAACATAATCAAGTATCAATAAAGATCGAATCTCTATATCAAGAAGGGTGAAAACCCAATAATCAAGAGAATCAAGAACTATATAAAGAGTGGCTTTCTAGTTCGTGCTTAAAATGGTCAGCTTCCATACTTAGGATGAACAAAAAATTCAAAAGTCAAGATGGAAATTAATCCAAACAAGAGGCATGCTAATAGTGACAAAGTCATAGCCACAAGAAGGACAAAGTCCACAAGAATGTCAAGTGATCGAGCAATCCCTAAAAATGGGCGAATTAAGCAAGTATCTTGCAAGTCTCGAAAGATATCAACACAACAATATAAAATGACAAGAACATAGCTGAGATACCAAGAATATTTTCAAATGTACCAACAAGTAACAAGAGCACAAGGACAATGTTTTACACGAACCTTAATCTTTTAGCATATAATCGACCCTATCGAGTTCAAGTCATGGATCAACACGACGTTACTTCCTTCAAGAAATTTTTTTAAGATTGTACAAGAGTGTAAGAACCTTAATCACTCAATTCAAATACTAATTTAATATTGACAACTTTCAAAAGGTAAAAACTAACAAAATATTTACCAAAAGTGAGCCTCGTTTGTGCAAATCACACCCATCTGGGCAGCTTGACTGTCTTGCATTGTAACTAAATTTTGAATTGATAGATAAAACAAATTAGGCTTTTACGTCTACACGAAAGTTGTAGATATATGAATTTAGGTTATAAAAAATCAAGAATTAATGCAAAATACCTTTTGTACATGAATTTATAATCGAAACACTAACAGGAACACACAAGGGATTTCTAAGTCAAGAATCTAATAGAATGTGTCCCAAATTGTGTCAACTGTTTTGAATCCCTAACCACAAAATTAGGTTCCAACATTAACATAAAAGTTGTAGATACATGTCTTGTAATTGCGAGTAAGTAAGAATGATCACCAAATATATTTTGTACAACAAGATTTGCTTAAAACAGTAGCAACTATACCTAAGAGATTTTTAAGTAAGAACATTTGGCCAAAACTTCCCCTGTGTTGCGACCCATTTTTCAATTCCATAAAAATAAATTCAGATTTTTTCATGAACACAAGAGTTGTAGGTATATGTTTTAGCTTTCTAAAACATATTCAATCATTTCAAACAAAGCTCTACACAAGGAGATATTTGAAAATTACTAACAAATTCATAGTGTCAAAGTAGGTTTGATTACTTACCAGGTGTGTGGTAAGTTTTTGATTTTTTGCTCAAAGAAACCAATTTTTCTAGCTATTTTTTGTGAAATATTTAGTTATGGGGGAGTTTATAAGGTCCTTTTAACTTAATTAACTGATTTTCTAAAAAAAAAAGAATTGTATTATGCTAAAAGACCAAAATCCCCAAGGTGGCTGCCCAAACTTTTTCTTTTTTTTTTTAGAAAACTTCACCCTTCCTATAATTACTAGTTTCACGGCACGTGCATTGCACGTGGATGTGGAATCATTTAGTGTATGTATCTACAAATTAATATTAATATCATTATTAAAACATAAAGTTCAATATTGTTTAGATCAAAGTAGTACTACATCCACTAAACAGCAATTATTATTATATTATTAATAAAGGAAAGGAAATATTCCAATTACACATAAAAGAATTGCTCTTCAACTCTCTACTCTTACAAGGATTTATCAGTATTGTGGTGATTAAATAATGAAGAATGATCAACACTTTATAGATGTTCCAAGTTCCAAATAAGAAAACACAAATTCAAAATTCGTCCTCCATATATTTTATTACTTGTTCCAAAGTTCATTTGTGAGTCATGATTTGGCATGTGAGATTTACTACCACATCAGCTAGACCTCACCAAAAATGAACTTTTTCGATATGTATATGTTGACACCCAATTTTTACCTTCCACGACATAAATTAATCATCGAGCTTCTTCGAATTTTAATAATTCAAAAT
>JBCEWC010002361.1:0-34922 GCA_038996855.1 Solanum aculeatissimum
TGAGTGCAAGGTTTGCCACATTGTTAACGTTGTCCTGGGCCATTCTTCGTAGTGTCTTCTGGATCTCTAGATAGAAAGGAGTCAATAGATTGCCTCGACTTCGAGTATTGAGCATACACTACACCTGTATGCTGAAAGAAAACAAAAATAATAAAAACAAGTAAAATAAGGATTAATTCACAAATCACCCTAATTAAACCGATCTAAAAGTTGTATTCATCTGCAATGACGCCAAAATTTTGATCGTGCCTAGACTACACCTCCAAAATGAGGATTAAGCGATCATTATCAAAATATAGTACCTCACTATGGTTAGGTTCGATCCCATAGGGAATATGATTTAGACCTGGAGTAATTAAAGCAAGTTGAACGAATTAATCTACTTCCCAAAAGACGGGGTTGGAAAATAGCAATTGTTAAACCTAAACTATAGCTATCAATCGAGTGCAAGTGTTGTGAAATCAATGAGAAAAGTAACTAAAGCATTGTGTTCTCCATGATTTCTTAATTCAGTATAACCAGATAATCATAATCTCTTCTAGTGTGTAGTATACAAAATTAGTAAGTTATGTTCACTAAACCCTTTGATCCAGATGAGAGACAAATTTTACTACGTAATTTTATCCATCCCCTCAGTGTGATATTACTAACCCTTATCTTGGTCCCAATACAACCTTTCCTTGATCCGTTCAGGTTGATTAGACAAGAGAGATCACATCGAATATTGTTAATTATCACTTATCCCATTCATTACCTCCTTGATCCTATAAGTAAGAATTAGGCGAGTTCTATCGTTGGCCACCATTAAAAATTGTTCATAGAGAAGAGATAATTAATACATACATGCACATTTTCCAAGGATTACGAACTGTCCAGATTTTACTTCGTTAATTCTTCATGGTTCCTACAACTATAGTTCTAGATTTAGCTACTGGTGTTCATTATAGATGAAGAAATCATATCATGGAATAGCATAATTAATCACTTACAATGAGAAATTGAATCACAAGAATCTGAAATCTTCTCAAGAAATCACGATGTTGTATATCAAAATAATCACAAGTAATGAGTATCTTTTTTCCTCTTTTCATGTTTTGTAGCGTGTCTCTCTAAGAAAACTTAAAAACCTATTTATAATAAGTAAAACTAAATCCAAAACAAAATAGAAAAACTGGAATCAGCGACTCAGATGAACAAGGTTACAAGTCGTAGATGAAATCATAGCCCATATCTAGGCTTCGTAGTCTGTACTGCACCAAAGTTGTCTTCACTGGTATGAACCACCTTACAGACCATCTTATGACTTACGGCTCGTAAGAGGTTTAATCTATTCACCTCTCAATAAATCTTCAAAACTCTTATCCTCCGGGCATGAAATGACTTACGACTCGTCACCTGACTAACGGCCTGTGAGAACCTTCTCCTGATAATAATTTAGCATTTGAGCACCTTCTCTGATCTTCAGTATACGGACACACTTACGGGCTGTCAAAGAATCTATGGCTCGTCTGAAAACTCGTAGCTTCGACATTTGAAAATCATTCCTTCACTGGATCTGACCCACGAAACGTGCCTACGGCTCGTAGAGGAGCTCGTAAATCCTCAGAAACCTGCAATCTCTACAGCTTGGCCCAAAAGCATCCCAATTCCTGTAATCTTATAAAATAAACACACAAACACATTAAACCTACGCTTTGAGAACACATAAAATCCTAAGTTTAAAGCATTAAAAGTATTGTATATAACACATCACTCACCTACCCTCCTAAAGATCTCAAATGGGCTAATAAACCTAGGGTTGAGCTTTCCCTTCTTCCCAAACCTCATCACACCCTTCATGGTGATATCTTCGACCAAACACTGTCTCCAACCATGAACTCTAGAGGTTTAGTCCTTCTGTCAGCATAACTCTTCTGGCAGCTCTGGGTTATCAACAACCTACTCTATATCAACCGGACCCAATCTATAACATCTCTGAGCGAGTCAACACCCAAAGTATCAGTTGAACCCAAATCAAACCACTCGATAGGTGACCTACACTTTCGGCCATATAAAGCCTTAAATGGTGCTATCTAGATACTAGAATGATAACTATTATTGTAAGCAAACTCCACCAAAGGCAATTGTTGATCCCATCGGGACCCAAAGTCTATCGCACATGCCCGAAATATATCCTCCAACACCTGAATAGTGTGCTCGAATTGTCCGTCAGTCTGAGGGTGGAAAGTTGAACTCAAATCCAACCTAGTACCCAAACCATGTTGTTGAGCCTTCCAAAAATATGAAGTGAACAAAGATCCTTAGTTAGACACTATAGACGTCGACACCCCAATGCATTTTAACAATATCTCAGATATACAACCTAGACAACTGTTCTGCACTGTAGCTAGTTTTCACCAGTAAGAAGTGAGCAAACTTAGTCAATCAGTCTACAATCACCCAAACTAAATCAAACTTACCCAAGGCCATGAGCGAACCGATAATAAAATCCATGGTAATACACTCCCACTTCCACTCAGGAATGGGCATCCTCTGCATCAAACCTCCAGCCTTTGGTACTCATATTTGACTTGTTGATAGTTCAAGCACTTTGCCACAAACTCCACAATGTCTCTCCTCATCCCATACCACCAATAGTGTTATTTCAAATCACGATACATCTTTGTCGCACCAGGATGAATAGAACGTCTAGCACAATATGCCTCCTCCAATATCAGTCTCACCCAATCTCCTACCTTAGGCACACAAACCCAACCAATAATCCTCAAAATGCCCTCTAAGTCAATAGTAGCTGCTTTTTCTTCACCCCTCAACACCTTATCACGAATCATGCACAATCAAACATCATCAAATTGGTGAATACATACTTGATCAAGTAATAAAGACCTAGCCTCCACAAAGGATAAAATACTCTAAGAAGGATAAATATCTAATCGAACTAGTTGTGGAGTAGGTGACTGAACATCCAAAGCTAAGGATTTATCTTTCGTCCTTAAGAATTCCAAACTCCCCATACTAGAGGTCTTCCGACTCAATTCATTCGCCACCACATTCGCCTTGCTCGGGTGATATAGAATTGAGATGTCATAGTGTTTCAATAACTCCAACAACCTATGTTGTCTCATGTTCAAATTAGGCTTTGAAAAGATATATTTGAGACTCCGCTGATCAGTAAAGATATCACACTGTACCCTATAGAGATAATGTCACCACAACTTCAATACAAACACCACTGCGATCAACTCTAAAACATGGGTAGGGTAGTTCCTCTCTTGCACCTTCAGCTACCGAGATACATATACTATCACTCTCCCCTTTTGCATCAATACCCCACCCAAACCTACTCTGGAGGCATCAGAATACACCACAAACAACACTCTCTCCTTGGGCAAAGCAAGAATAGGTGTTGAGGTCAATAAATCTTTGAGCTTTTGAAAGCTCAACTCACACTCCTCGGAACATAGAAAAGCCACATCCTTTTTAATGATTCTAGTCAATAAGGATGTAATAGAAGAGAATCCCTGCACAAAGCACCGATAGTACCCTTCTAAACCAATAAAACTCCAAATTATTATCACAAATGTTGGCCTAGACCACTCACGAACTGTTGCTATATTGGATGGATCTACAATAATGTCATCTTTCATCACCACATGCCCAAGGAAAGCTATTCACTCGATCTAGAACTCACACTTTGAAAACTTGGCATATAACGTTTCTTTCCTCAACCTCAAAAGTACAATCCTCAAGTGATGTAGATGGTCCGACTCATTCTTGGATTAAACCAAGATGTCATTAATAAACACAATCACAAATATATCTAAATAAGGCTTGAATACTCAGTTCATCAACTCCATGAAAGTGGTTGGAGTATTAGTCAACCCAAAAGATATAACCACAAACTCATAATGGTCATAGCGGGTCCTAAAGGATGTCTTTGGGATATTAGACTCCCAAACTCTCAATTGGTGATACCTAGATCTCAGGTCAATCTTGGAAAACACCAAAGCCCCCTGCAACTCATCGAATAAATCATCAATACGAGACAACATATACTTATTCTTGATAGTCACTTTGTTCAATTGGTGATAATCAATACACATTCACATAGTATCATCCTTCTTCTTCACGAACAAATAGGACCACCCCAAGGGGATACACTCAGACAAATAAACCCTTTCTCCGAAAAATCCTCTAACTGTTATTTTAGGTCCTTCAACTCAGTTGGAACCATCTGGTAGAGGGCAATAGAAATAGGCTTAGTGCCTGGCTCCACATCAATAACAAGGGACTCAAATATAATACCAAGACCCATGGTAAAATAATCTAATACATGTGAATAAGTAGAGCCTGGATCAAATAAAACTGAAGCAGAATGGTGGCACACCGGAACCATACCTCTAATAACAACATTGGAGGTCTTTGCCTTGGCTCAATTTGGAACTGCATAGCATACCCTGCATACTCTGCTAAACTATAGGCCTCCACGAGCTCCACCTCTTATGATGCCTCTACCTCCTCTAGTACCAGCCTTCATGCCCTGAGAGGTGTCCCTAATTGCTGGTGCTAGAGCTGGACGAGCTGGTTGGGTCCCTAATGACTGGGTGGGAGGTGTACGATGAGAACAATGCCTTTTCAAGTGCCCAATCTCATCACAAACATAGTAAGCTCTGGGATCCTATCCCTAAGATGATTATCCAGTGAAACCACCACGGTTGGCTATGCTCGAAGTGCTATCATTGCCTATTTGAATAGGCCTAGATCTGTCAATATTGTCAACAACTAGAATGGTTGTATGGAAGAAACTCTCTATCTCATGGCAGGTGCCCACTACACTGGCCATGATACCAGAATCACTTTTCACCACCCTGTCGATCATGTCGGGTATGCTCAATCATGCGAGTGTGGTCCACCACACTTTGAAAGGTGCCACCTGCCAAGAATAATAAAGTTATGGCCTCTGGAAGATATCATACTAATCCCTTGGCAAAATGTCAGATCCTCTAAAACTCTGTGGGGATGTTATACAAGGTTTATCTAGAAAGCTCATTAAATCTGGCCTCATAATTAGATACCGACATTGATTGCATACTATCCTGGAGATTGTAGGGCATAAACCTATCTAATAATACCTCAGTAAACTGATCCCAAGTCATGGTTAGTGATCTAACAAGTCTGCGGACTAAGACTAATCTCCACAACTACTTGGCCAAGCCACTGAAGTGATAGCAGGTATAAGCAACTCCATGAGTCTCAAGAATAGCCAAATTACATAATTGATCCTGACACTACAATAGAAAATCATAGGCCTTGTCACTGGTTGTACCATCAAACCTAGGAGGAGCTAACTGAATAAACCTCTCAAAACTCTTCTACACGGCAGTAGACATTGCAGGGCTGACAAAAGTTGGTGGTACCATAAAACCTGGAGGTGAAATAGATAGAGAAATAAGCAAACCCAAAAGTTGCGACCCAGTACTTGATCAAGAAGTCCGAGGTGGAATAGCCAAAACCATAGGAGGATCCATCGGAGTTGATAAAAGACCAATATAAATCATAAGTGAATTAACGGGAGATATAAAAGGGCCAACTATCACTATAGAAGTCGATGCATCAAGAATAACTAGGGTTGGAGAAGCATCCTCAAGCCTAGCCAAAACGCATAAAAGTAGTTCCTGAACTAAAGGCATGATATCTGGGGTTGATGATGGTAGAACAGGGTATGAGGGTCCCTCAAACTCATACTCAAGCTCCAATGAAGCTGCTCTAGTCTATCTCCGAGGAGGAACTGCCCCTATAGCATGTCTATGACCCTTGGCCCTACCACGAGCCCTACCTCAATCATGGGTGGGGGCCACATCAACTGGCTCGAGCCCACCCACTGACCATCGAGCTCTAGTCATCGGTATCTGTGCAGAAGGAGTAGATTAGATACATTTAAAGTAATTGATATGAAGAAATACACGAATGTAAACAAGACTAAAATTCATTCCAATCAAGTGTCCTATAGCCTCCCGAAGATGGGTACGGACTGCTTGTTGTCCGATGCTAACGCTTAGCACACACCCCTACTTGGTGGTTTTTAAGCGGTCATACTCAAGTATTTAACCTAACATGGGTTAAGATAATTTCCATGAGGAATATGGTAGACTCTGGATTAGCACACTTTTGTAAAGTGAATTGATATACCTTAATATCTCCCAGAAACAGCAAAACCAAAAAAATGAAGGGGGATTTGCAATTAGTAATAAATTCTAAACTAAAATAGCAAGTGTTTGTAATCAGAAGAGAAGCGAACTAGGGCTACGTGTTCCCTATGACTCCCTAACTAAGTGTTCTTGGATACTTGTGACTCTTTTTCGGTATGTAGGTACAGGACAATAAGTTATATTCTCCTAAATCCTTCATTGGGCATCTAGGTGAATTTCATCACATTACTTGATTGGTCTCTATGATGTTGTGTTACTAACCCTTGCTTTTATCCTAGACCAAAACTACTACCCCTAGTAGATTGATTAGTTGAGAGAAATCAATCAACCTTTGTTAATTAATGCTTTTCCTAATCATCACTTCTTGGATTGGGCAAGTGATACTAGGTGAGTTCTAACATTAGACTTCCATTAAAAATCAGTTAAAGTGAAGAAATTAATTAATACATCGTAACACTATCCAAGAAATTATAAGTAATCCAATTTTATCTTAGTTAGTTCGTCATGGTTCCCACAACCCTAGTTGTGGATTTATCTACGCATGCTTGGAGTATGATCAGAAATCATGTAAGACGAATACACAATTAAATTACATACGAACAAGAATTGATGAACAAAAATCTAAAATCTAAGTGAAATTGCAAATTTGAATTAATAGAATCACAAAATATTGTTCACAAACTCTCAATCTTGTTATTCTCTCTCTAAAAGTACTGTATCTAATGTTCTATGACGTTCTATATTTTTCTCTCTGATAAAAACCTAAAACCTATTTATGGTACTTAAATACAAAGTTGAAATGAAATAGGATAATTGTGTCAACACCAGTCACGAACACCTTTTACAGCTCGTGGGATAGTTCACGACTCATGAGTCAAGGTCTCGTGGAATGCGGTTGTAACTACTGGCATCTTTCATGAAACCTTCTTAACAAGTCATGTAGGATTTCATGACCCGTGAAGGGTTTCGTTTGAGCCACTCTCAGCAACTCTTCAATTTCTGCTTATTAATTCACGACTACAATCTACGACTCATATGATAGTCTATGACTCGTGTTTAGTTCTTGTACAGTGTGATTCACTTTTCAACCCTTCACCGGAATAACAAATGAAACCCCCTCTATGACTCATTGAATGACCCATGACTCGTAGAAGGTTTCGTAAACTGTCAAATCCTCTGTAAATCAGTACTTCAAGCTTAATACTTAGCCAACACTGAAATCCTGCAAAAACAAACAAAACAAACATCAAATCTACTAACATCGCTTTGAGAACGCATAAAATCCCAAGTTTTAAGCATTAAAAGTGTTGTATTTTGGCAGCACATCAACACCCTTAACTTAAAATTGTTGTTTATCCTCAAGCGACAGACTCAATCTACTTAAGAAGCACAGAGACACATTGACATCAATCCAATGACACAGAATACATTGAAATCTTAATAGATACCAAAATCTCCTCAAAACACAAATTAGCTAGCTAACCAGTAAACCAATGCAGACTATAAAACTCCAACAGTGTAACTATGACAAGCTATACAATGACAAATAAGCAACATATCACTAAATTAGACAAGTATCAACAATGCAATGTAAGTGCCCTCAAGGAAATAAGTCTCATCATACACTCTGGATGATATTTTAAATTCAAGTTCATTGGGACTATATCAAAACACTCACTGTCACAAAAGTATTCAATTATTATGCCCAATACCATATGTTTGCCCCTATACTCTAGATAGTGACTTGTTGACTAGTCGGACTAGGATCATGTTATGGCCTTCTTAAGCTTGTAATGTAGGCTCAGGGGGATTTGGAGTGATTGCATGGATAGATAGTGCCCGCGGTCCTCTTTGATACTGTATTATTCACCACTTTTACCCTACCAACCTATCACTTTTCTTTTCTTCTCCCTTTTCGCACTTTTTCAACTGCCTAAGGGTGCTTCTTTTTTTTCTTTTTAGCGCTTTGCCCTTATTCATGTACATTGTTTGGGACTTTGGAAAATTTATCATTTTTCTTGAACCCTTTTCATTCTTTTTCTTCCCTTCTCTATATCACTAAGCATTTTTCTATTTTTATGACTTTTCCTTATACCAACCACTCTCAACTTAGGCTTTTGGCCTAAGATGAGGTTCACAATATCTATCCTTCAAACCAGGGGTACTTTTTGGATAGCCACCCTAAATTTAGGCTTTTATCTTGAGTTGAGGTGCACAGTGTTTAAGGAAAGACCAGGGTCAAATTTGGGATTATTATTTATTAAGGTCCAGGCCTATTAAGTGTTTACAAAGAATAGGGTCAATGTTAGGCTCAAAAATAGAGATCAAGGGATAATTAATATCTTTGGCTTGTTATATTTAATCTAAGTGGGCAAAATTAGAACTAAGGCATACGATCCTTTCCTAACCAACTAACCTAGAGTCTAAATCCTGAGTAACAGGGCAAGCTCTGAATTAAATCACAACAAGGAATCATGCAATTATGCTCACTTGCTCATGACACTACTTTACATTTTAACACAACTACCACATCATGCTTGTTATCACAGTTCACACATTTATCAGAACAAACATTATCAGACAACTAATCATGCATGGTTACTATCAAACTAGCAAAACAAAAAAATTTGGTGAGTATCATTTTTACACAAGAATTAACTATGCCATGGATATTAGTACTATGTACTACTAATGCTACCTAAAACATCCTAAACATGCTCTTTCAACATAAAATAAAATCCACAGGGAAAGAACACAGGCAAGAAAACTCTTTGGAATCAAGAATTGGGATATTTATAGGCTAAAATTACTCAGACTTCACTGAGGTTGTATAACTACCCATACCCCATCAAAAAGATTTTGCATTTTCCTCAATGTACATAAGAAAAATATAAGGAACTGGGGTCAAAATAAACATACCTGGGCACTTAAGCGCCTCTCTCAATCTTGCTCTGTCCACCTTCCATAGACCTGGTGGACTCCTTAACAGTAGGAGCAAATCGGGAGGAACCCTCACCTCTAAGCAACTGAAGTGCACGCTCCTGTATGGCCTCCTCCTCCTCTGTCCCCTCACCACCAAGGCACTCTGCATCTGCATCATCTGTGCGGGCCTCGTCTCGAGGGAAATCTGTGTGGGCTCCTCTAGAGCGAATAGATCTACAATGAGTGTTGCAGTTGGCGTGGTAGATGTAAAGCCTAATAGAGTAACCAATGTTGTAGAAATATCAGCCCGGAGCTATTGAATCTCCATTTTCATAATCGACAAATCAATGGGAGTCATTGTGCGGAGACTCATCTTGATTCGCTTCTCAAATGCATCGATGCGGGCATCCATCAGTACTAGTCCCTCTCTGATGGTCATAGTGGTGAACACCTGCATGCGACTCTCCACCTCTGTAACAATCTGGTGGACCCAGGGCCTCAACTGCTGTAGCAACTGAGCCAACTGTGACTCAACATACGTCAGTCTCTGCGCCAGTGCCTGAAAAGATGCTGCAGACACAAATGCAATGTTGGCAGGTGCTGAAGTCGTGAATACAAAATCTAGAACAAAAATAGTAGTAATAGTGGGACCCCTTCCCTCAGTAGTCTCAGTCTATGAGGGCCCCTCTGTAATCTGTGCAGCAGAAAAATTAGAGGGCTCAATCGGAGGCACAGAGGTAAGCAAATCTAGAAGTCTAACCTGTAGCCTCGGTGTCTGATGTAGAGTAACTGGATTCTTTTCAACCTTGATTAGGCTAGCATCTAATGTGCGCTGCACCTCTAGTAGTATGTCAACATGGTGCAAAATATGAACCCCTCCGTCAAACATAGACGGTATATCAAGCATGGGAAGGGGATCATCGTGGACCTCCTCAGGGTTGCCTCATGTATCTGCTCTATAATCAATGCGACCCAGTTGATTGCATATCCAGCCAAGATATTGGCCACCAAAATAGCTCTCTCCAACATCAAGGTATTATCTACAAGTATCGGCTGGATCCTCGAGCGAACCACCGCCCACCAAAATTTGGCAAAAACGCTGAGTGAAACCTTGATGATAGGCTCCGAAGATATGAATACCCAAGTAGGGTCAGGTCCTGCAGCAGCAATATGGGTAGCCACCCACCTCATCAAACCAGCCTGGCATTTCAGGTTCTTCATCATCCCCAAGTCACGTGCCTGCCCCACTTTGTGATCAAACTCTGCTATAGAACTGGGGCCACGAACTCGGGTCCAAATAACATTCGTCAGATGGTCTCCTCTAATATGTCGACCACCCAACCTCGCACTCTGACCTCCTCTAGACTAGGCTGGGTGAGTGGCTTCTTCCTCTTGGGATGTGTGTTGTTAATCGTGGAGGCATAGGAGGCGAAGAACTCCCTCACCAATACCGGTGAGTACCTCATAATCGGTTGTGCCAACCACTAGAGTTCGTGTCATAAAATAGTGTTCTCCAGCTCGGGACACTGTCGAGTCCTCTGGTGATGACCCAGGACTCTTCTAGTATAGAACGAGTGGGTTGGTCTCACTTGTTTATCTGCATATCCTCTGTGAAGAGGATCTGTATGCCCTCGATGCACCACCTATTGAGATCTGCATCTGGTGATGACTCGGGTGCGCAAGGGCTGGAGGATGATAAGAAGTCTGAACCCTCCTTAGAACCAGATCTGAACTCCCTCTCGGAGTAGGCTATCTGAATAGTACTGCTGGCTCGGTCACCTCCCTCATCAAACTGGAAGGGTGGACCACAATAGCCTACGATGTAGCATGTCTAGAAGACACCCGAGTATATTGTGGCTCTACATCGGAGTCTGGTCGGATGCTAAGCTCCACTATAGAGCCACTAGCCTCGGGGGCATACTTTGAATTTGTGGCCTTGTCTCGCAAGTGGGCCTTCATAGCTTGAATCTCCTTTTTGTTTTATTTAGGGGCCATGGTACCTGCAAGACACACAATCACGAAATGGATTAGTTTCATGAATTGCAATCCAAAACACAAAAAAATTTAGAACTCGATTGGGGAGGTTTTCGTGGGACAGTTTTTAGCTACTATTCAATAAATTGGAGTTTCATCCATGACACCCAGTCATGACTCATAGAATGTTTTACGAGTCGTAGATGAAGTTGTGGATATAAGTCCTGGCTTAGGTTTAGCACTGACAACCTATACGAGAACTATCTATGAGTCGTGAAATAGTTCACGAGTCATAGAAGGTCTCGTATGATGAAGCCCAAAGATTATTCAACACTGTGGCCTTTCACGAGGGGCAACCATGACTTGTGGATTGATCGATGAGTTATAGAAGACCCTCATAAATATGTCCAGTGTTCAAAAATCTTTTGAAACCTCTTCTATGAGTTGCTCCGACCAATTTTATCAAACAAACAACGTTTATAAACAAGCATTTATGCACCCACATGCAAATTTACACCAAGTTACCAATCCCCAATCATGCATTAGTCCATCAAAATGATTTACTATGCGCTTTAACTAATTTGACTATTCGTCAACGTGTGTACTAACTACTTGGCCATGTGAATGCACATTTTTAATAAATTATATTGACCGAGTTGTTGTACCATCACATAATTTATAACACACCCACCCTTTTTGACACCTAATTCTACCTTAATCACATAATAAAAAATCATGACTAAATTTTAAAGGCATAGTAAATAGGTTCCCGACTCCGCTAACCTATCCCTAATCCCAATCAAACTCACTAAAAAATCACAAGTTGATAAGGTATGTTTTAAGGACCGTAGACTTACCGATTTGAAATAAGATTAGGAAGAGAGTGATAGGGATACAGTAGGGGTTTAAAACCTTAAGAGAGGTGGTTTCACCAGAGTTGGCTGAAAAATGGCGTGGGTTGACGGATTTGTGGTCAGAGAATGAGGGAGTGGTCTGATTTAGGGTTTGAGATCATCGGTTCTTTGCAAATAATGGGGTCAAAATCCTATTTAAACCATATCGAGTTGGGTTAGAAAGTCAGGGTTTTGACTTCACGAAACCCCAATTATGGGTCGTGAAATGCTCTACGGCCCGTGAATCTTGGTTTTGTGGAAGTTGTAAACCCTTTTATCCCTATGTTTTTGTTTACGAGTTGTAATACGAGTCGTATCTTGCAATACAACCCATAACTAGTCTCGTAAACCACTTTAACACTTAGGCAAATTTCAGGGACTTAACTGGGGTCTACGAACCCAATCTTTGATCCGTAGTTCTATATACGAATTGTGGACTTGATTCGTGGAATGAAGTGCATCATACCCTTTCTCATTGGAGGACTTTATGAGATGGTCTACGGATCGTGCAATGTAGCACAACCCGTAGAGCAAGTCGTAAATACTAGTTTCTATTCTTTTTCAACCAAACCTAACTGACTTGGTCTTGTACCTGCAAAACCTGCAGAAATACACTATTATCCTATATAACTCCAGTCCATTGCCCAAAATTTATAACCTAAAAATAAATATAAAAAAACTAGCCTATTGTAAAATCTAAAGCTAAAAACTAAAAATTAAACTACGATTATTACAAAAATATCTTGGGTTGCCTCCCAAACAACGCCTGATTTATTATCATGGCACGACGTGGGCTGTCCGATTACTCAAACTTCATCAATATCCTACACCTCCATCTTAAGCTCATCTAGCCTCTTCATCGACCTGCAGACGTTGAAGGTGACTTCTTCGTCATTCAATCTAAACTTGAGAAGGCCAGATTCCATGTCCACTAGGGATCGCCTAGTGGCCAAGAAAGGCCTTCCCAAGATGATTGGGACTTCAAAGTTGACTTCGCAGTCTAAGATCACGAGTCCGAGGGGAGTATGAATTTGTCCACCTTAATGAGTTTATCATGCAAGATTCCCACTGGCTTTTTCACAGTTTGATCTGTCATTAAAAGTCACAAGCTAGTAGGTGTAAGGGCTGCCAGGCCGAGCTTCTTGAAAATCACAAGGGGCATTAAGTTAATGATGGAACCAAGATCACATAATGCCCTTGCAAACTCTACATCCCCCTATAGTTCAGGGAGCGGTAAATGCTCTGGGATCCTCTCTCTTTTGCACCAAGGACAGGGTAGAGATAGCACTGCAATATTGGAGCTCTTGTGAGAGCTCCTGACTCACGGTGCACTTCTTTATCACCAGATCTTTCATAAACTTGGCGTATCCGTGAATCTTCTCCAACGCCTCAATCAGTGAGATATTGATAGAAAGTTGCTTCACATGGAAAGGAAGTGTTTGAACTTACCTTCCTCCTCTTTTTTCCTTAGTCTCTGTGGTAAGGGAGGAGGATGTCAAGGAATGGGTCTCAACTGTTTTGGCGCAACATTGCTTTCCTCAGTCCAAACACCAACATCTCCAGTTTTGGCTTGATTCACGAGCCTCATCGTCATCTACAGGCTTTGGAGGATCAGTGGTTTGCTTCCCACTACGAGTTGTGATATCCATACACTGCCGTTCATTCTTTGAATTCTGAATAGTGTTGCTGGGCAGAGTACCCTTCTAACATTGGTTGAGTTGGGTCGATATCTAGATGAATTGTTGCTCGAGCTACTTGATTGCAACTGAATGAGACTCGATCTTTTGATTAATACTAGAGATGGCTGTCTTCATCCCCCTTAGTGTCTCATCCTGCACATCAGGCTTCTTCAACAATCTGTCAAAAGTCTTCTCGAGCCTAGACGAACCTGCACCAGAATCACGATTGTGGGGTGGAAGATAAGTTTCACTTCTGTAACCATCTCTACAACCCCACTCAACATCTCTATATTGACCTCTATTTCGATCATAGAAGCCACTTTGTTATTGTTGTTGTATGCTCCCTCTTATCTGTAGTTCCGACCTTGGTTTTATTTCCCTTGGCACCAGTAGTCCTGATTGAACCCCTAGGCTTGAGGAGAAAATACCCCCCCCCCCCCCCCCGTCTGCTCAACTACAAAACAAGCCTTATCCTCAAAATAGGGTTCCTCATACATGGGTGCTCGGACAGGCTGATGAGCGACTGCATTCACCTTCTCAGCATTCTACTTCATCAGTAACTCCACATTGGTACTGATCCATGCAAGTTCCTGCATCACCTTTTCACTGACCTGTGCTTGCACCAGAGTAGTAGTAATAGCAAATGAGCTCCTTGTTGTGGTTTTGTCCCTTGTGCTCCATGCACAATTAGTTTTAACCATCCTCTCTATCCTCTCGATGATCTCCTGGAAGGTATGATCTATGAATGATCCACCCACGATAGTGTCAGCAACTGCTTGCCCATTCTCATCAAGGGCTATGCAGAAGATTTCAAATAGGGATTCATCTACGATTTTGTGGTCAGGAACCCTTCTCAGACACTTTGAAAACTGCTCCCACATAGTACCAATCAAATCACCATGCAATTGTTCGAAGTTTTTAATATTTTATTTCAACTTGAGCTTTTTAGATATGGGGAAATACCTCTCCAAAAAAATCATCTGCAATTCAGCCCAACTAGTGCTCGAACTCTATAGGAGCTCAACTAACCATGATGTTGCATTGCTAGTAAGAGTTAATGGGAAAACACAGAGCCCAATAACATCCATGGACAGATTTCGGTTCCCCATTACACTCTTGTAAACAAAAACAACATTGTGCAGGTGATTGTGTTGATCCTCCGATGGTAGCCCTGTGAACAACCCACGATTCTGAAGCATTTGTAGCAACCCACTCGACACGATGAACTTAGTGTCATCCAAAAGTGGAGGTAACACTATTGCTCCCACGACATCCATAGCCATCGAGTTCAGCCGATATTGATTCCAATCATTTGCGGCTACTCGAAGTCCCTTAGGATGTGGAATGACAATGGGTGGTTTGTCCCTATTTGGATTCAATACAACATTTGTTGCATTCTCAACATCATTACCAGGTTGTCGGGCCATTCCTCTTCGGGTTTGCTCAATCTTTAGGTAAAAAAGAATCAAATGAGTGTCTTGGCTTCTCGTAGTTGACATACACTGTTCACCTGCACCCTATATCAAGACAAAAACATAACAAAATATACAATTAGGGAAATAAAGAGCAATCTATCAAATTACAGTGCGCTAATCAAGTCTAGTTGTATTCCCCAGCAATAACGCCACTAAATGCTCGTAATCTGATGCTAACATTTAGCACACACCTCTACTTGGAGGTTTTTAAGCCGTCATACTCAAGTATTTAACCTAACATAGGTTAGGATCATTCCCATGAGGAATATTGTAGACTCCAAATTAGCACACTTTTGTAAAATGAATTGATATACCCTAATATCTCCCGGAAATAGCAAAACAAAAAGTAAATATAACAAAGGGGGAATTTGCAATTAAAAATAAATTCTAAACTAAAATAGCAAGTAGTTGTAAACAGAAGAGACGCGAACTAGGGCTACGTGTTCCCCATGACTCCCTAACTAACTATTCTTGGATACTTGTGACTCTTTTCTGGTGTGTCGGTGCAGGATAGTAAGTTATGTTCTCCTAAATCCTTGATCGGGCATCTGGGTGAATTTCATCATATTATTTGATCGGTCTCTGTGATGTTGTATTACTAACCCTTACTTTTATCCCAGACAAAAACTACTACCTCTAGTAGATTTATTAGTTGAGAGAAATTGATTAACCTCTATTAATTAATAATTTTCCTATTCGTCACTTCTTGGATCGGGCAAGTGATACTAGGTGAGTTCTAACATTGGCCTTCTATTAAAAATCAGTTAAAGTGAAGAAATTAATTAATACATTCTAACACCATCCAAGAAATTACAAGTAATCCAATTTTATCTTAGTTAGTTCGTCATGGTTCCCATAACCCTAGTTGTGGATTTAGCCAGCATGCTTGGAGTATGATCAGAAATCATGCAAGAAGAATATATAAGTAAATTACTTACGCACAAGAATTGATGAACAAAAATCTAAAATCTCAACAAAATTGCAAACTTGAATTAATAGAATCACAAAATATTGTTCACAAACTCTCAATCTTGTTATTCTCTTTCTACAAGTACTGTATCTAATATTCTATGACATTCTATCTTTTTCTCCCTGATAAAAACCTAAAAACCTATTTATAGTACTTAAAATAAAAAGTTGAAATGAAATAGGATAACTGTGTCGGCACCAGTCACGAACACCTTTTATGGATCGTGAGATAGTTCACGGCTCGTGAGTCAAGGTCTCGTGGAATTTGGTGCCGGTACTGGCATCTTTCACGAAACCTTCTTCACGATTCATGTAGGATTTCACGACCTGTGAAGGGTTTCATCTGAGCCACTTTCAGCAACTCTTCAATTTCTACTTTTCAATTCACGACCACACTCTATGACCTGTATGATGGTCTATGACTCGTGTTCGGCTCTCGTAGAATGGGATTCACTTTTCACCCTTTTATTAGAATAACAAATGAAACCCCCTCTACAACTCGTGGAATGACCCACACTTGTAGAGGGTCTCGTAAACTGTCAAATCCTCTGCAAATCTGTACTTCAAGCTCAAAACCAAGCCAACACTGAAATCCTGCAAAAACAAACAAAGCAAACATCAAATCTACTAACATCGCTTTGAGAACACATAAAACCCCAAGTTTTAAGCACTAAAAGTGTTGTATTTTGGAAGAACATCATGGACGTCTACATACCGGTCCATGAGACTCTACTAGACACCCTGCTCTTGACTCACGAATCCAATGAACCTAGAGCTCTGATAGCAAAACTTGTCACGACCTAAATCCGGATCACAACAAAAGAAAAGTAAACTAAGATAAAACAAAACAACTACAACATTTAATTAAAAAATCCAAAACATGGAGTCATGCGTACAAGAGCTTCTAAACATATGAAAGAGTGAATATTGGTTGTCTAATAAAAGATAATACAAAGTCTAATATGAAAGTCAACGATAAGTCTAAACAGTACAATGGCAACTCAAAGTCTAAGCCCCACCACTGTGAACTAGGAAAGATAAGAAGACTCTGCTCAAAAGAATTAACTACCACGGGGGAGTCCTTATGCTCGATCTTCAAGGAGGTAACATAGTAGGGGTGAGTACACCAAAATATACCAGTAGGTTCAATCGACTGGGCAAGAGAAATTGGATAAGCATGTAATAACTAAGAATCCCTCACACCTATAATAAGGGGATTAGTATACAATATATACAGGAATAGATAAAGATAGCAAGTATAATCAATGATGCAATGCAAATGAAATGGATGAATGCAATGCATGGGATGGAATCACGACTGTTGCACAATCATTGTACATATCTACAAAGATAAAGATAATAAGTAGAAACCATAGGGGCCTCGCCAACCTTATACAAAAATCTTTTAACCTTGTTGTCTGCTTGTGGTTAAGAGGTGTCACAATATCTCAACCTTGCCACCTCCTCGTGGTCAAGGAATTTTAAAAGAAAGTGGTACAATATCACCCTTGCCACCTCCACGTGGTCAAGGAGTTTTAGAAAAGATGGAACAATATCTCAACCTTGCCACCTCGAGTGGTCAAGGGAAGGTATAAATGCAACATAAAGTGAATGCATGCCAATGCCACAAAGCAATATATATGACAATAATATAATAAGATAATTAATTAATGATACCCATAGAATCATAAAGGGAATGCCAAGTCTCACATTTGTTACCACAATCCATCAACATGCCTCAAGTCACCTCATTTTCATTAATAGCCAAAAATATCGATGACACCAGACTTCACAAGTCCCAAAATAAACACATGAGTTCCAGAAAGTATATCAAATATCATCAAATACCACAAAATTTCTCAAATGATGTCACAAGTCTCATATTATCACAATAACATCCAAAAATATCTTACATCTCAAGAATACATTTCAATTTGCCAATAAATTCATAATTTACTTTAATTCCAATACAACTGATATCACATTTTTGTCAACATACTATCATACTAATCTAATTACTCATGAAACAATTTAAATCTTACAATTATCACATAATCATATCCAATAACCCAAATCTAGTCCTAAAAGATTAGTCAAACCTACCTCAATGCAAAAACAGCACTCAAACGAAGCTTTCAAATATCAACGCCTAAAAACTGAGCTCGAATCAATCAAGTACTATTAAGAATAAATAATACGCATTAAGAGGTGATTTTTATATCCATATTGGCACGAATTGGATCCAAAGGCAAAATGGTCAAAATTATGAATAAATTATGGGTTCACGAATTTGGAATTTTACTAGAAATTATAATTCTACGCGAGAAAAAGAGTTCGTGAGTTAAAATTCCACTAGAATATAGCTCAAATTGAAGGAGAAATCAACATTTAAAGTTTCCAAAATATAGACATGAAAAATCCAATTTTTGATTCCCAAAATCGTGAATTCAAGACAAAATCAAGAGTAAATTAATAAAAATTAACAAGTTTGAAGATAGAATCACTTACCCAAAAGTTTTTCATGAAATTCCTCTTCAAAAATCGCTCAAGAATGCTTGAAATTGTTAAAAATAGATGAAAATAGTGTTTTCTAGGTATTAAACTGTTCAGGCACGAAGACATCTCCGCGAACACGAAGAGGCATCCGCAAACGCGGAATGTGGCCCCATATGTGCAAATGCAGATCACTGGGAGTATACACTCTTCGAATGCAGAGACTACCTTTGCGAATGCAGATGTCAATGAGGTTGACCCTCTGCAAACACGGAGAAGGATTGGTGATGCACCAGATTTCAGAAACCAGCTATTGCAAAATTCTCTGAACGGACCCTCGGGGCCCATTCGGAACTCGATACACACAAACTAGACATGTACTCCTACTAAAAATGATGATCTGAACTCAACGAAATTATTAAAATTTGATTTCAAAGTTTTCTCGACCCGGTTCCTAGTAAAACTCGTCAAAACTAGTTAGAACTCAAAATACCAAAATTGTCCTCGAAAACTCCAAAAATTACAACGAGATCATTTCTAGCGCTAGTTTTACCATCTAGAACCACTGAAACGGTTAGAATTTTAATTAGAGCTTTCGAACTCTGAATGTTGACCAAAGTCAAACTTAGCCTCTAAAATTAACTGAAAATGCAACTTTGGATCCAAAATCTCTATTTTAACTCTAAATTCAACTCTGTTATTTCTCCAAGACCAGATTTGACGTTCTAAAGCTAATGGAATCAACAGATTTCCATTTCGACACCCAAACTCTAAATGGTATAAAAACTCACTTTTTAACAACTTAAGCTTCCAAAAAAATATCAAAACTCACATTTTTCACTTTTGAAACACAAGATCTCAGTTCCAACAACAAAGATAGTTCAAAATAGGTCCAAAGTAACTTATGAAAGGGTAAAATAATAATTTTCATAAATAAGCTCAAAAATGACCGGTAAGGTCATTACATCGCACCTCTTACGATCCCAAATTTCTATGTCAAACTTGTGTAACAGCAGAATCCATCGAATGAGTCTGGGCTTAGAATCCTTCTTACTAAATAGGTACCTAGGGGTTGCATGATCTGTGAAAAGAATTACCTTAGTACCAACCAGATAAGACCAAAACTTATCAAAAACATACACCAATGCCAACATCTCCTTCTCTGTGATAGTGTAGTTTGATTGAGTCTCGTTCAATATTTTAATTGCATAATATATAGAGTGAAAAATTTTGTCTTTTTGCTATCTCAAAATAGCTCCTACAGCTATATCATTGGCATCAAACATCAGCTCGAATAGTATCTCTCAGTTTGGGGCCATCAAGATTGGAGCTTCTACCAACCTCCTCTTCAACATCTCAAAGGCTAACATACATTTGTCATCAAAGTTAAATTTTACCTCTTTCTCTAGCAAGGCATATATAACTTTGGTGATTTTGGTGAAATCCTTAATGAACCTCCTGTAAAACCCAGCATGTACTAAAAGGCTTCAAACTCCCTTGACTAAGAATGGTGGAGGCAATTTCTCAGTTACTTCAATCTTGGTTTTGTCTACCTTCAATCCCTACTTGGACACCTTATGGCTTGGAAAACTTCCTTCTCAATGGAAGAGTGAAGATTGGGGTCCCATTTCTTGGGGAGAGTTCAAGGATGCATTTCTAGATCATTTCTTTCCCTTAGAGTTGAGGGAAGCTAAGATGCAAGAATTTATCAACCTCAAGCAAAGGAACATGAGTGTGAGGGAGTATTCCCTTAAGTTCACCCAACTCTCCAAGTATGCCCTGCCATTGGTTGCGGACCCCCAAGCAAGAATGAGCAAATTCATGTTAGGATTATCTGACTTACTTGTCCAAGAGTACCAGACCGCTATGCTAGTAAAATAAATGGATATTTCAAGGCTCAGGACTTATGTAGAGCAAATCGAAGATGAGAAAATAAGGAAGAAACCAAGAGAGTCTAAGAGAACTCATTTTGATGAGGGTAGATCATCATTTACTAAGGCTTCAAAGGCTAGGAATAAGAAAGAAAAAGCCCATATCCTACTTGTGACAAATGTCGTAAGATGCACCTAGAAGAGCGTTTGGCATTTCAAAAAGGTTATTTCGAGTGTCGTGAGTTAAGGAACAAGAAAAGGGATTGTCGAATGGCTGATAGGAAGGGAAAAGAGAGAGCTCGCAATGCTATGCTTGGTAAGTGTGTTTCTTTGAATATGGTAATGGTTGGTGCTAAATGGTTTATAGTTGAGGTGCTATGGTTGATGTTTTGGTGAGATGTTGTGTTGTTGTATTGGTAAAAGTGGTAGTTTATGTTCATATTCATGCATCATTTGATTTAGTCTTGACAAGTTACTTATTATGCATGCATGCTCTTAGAGTAAGTTTGATTGAAGTTTCATGTGCAATTATGAAAATGTGCTACCCATGCTTTCAAAATAATATTCATGTTAGAGACTTTGAAATTTGCATCAAAACAATATTTGATTTGCATTATCATATTCATAAGGGGTTGATAGATGTTGTTCCACTCTATTCATGCTAGCTCTATTCACATTCAAGGACGAATGTTCCTAAGGGGGAGATATTGTAACACCCTAGATCTTAAGCTAAGACTCAAGTCCTTTATCATATGTGTATAGGCTCAACTTAATGATTTCTAATATGTAACTATTGATTATTAGGTGTTCAAAGTGGATTATAAGTTGTTTGGGGTCGTAGGACATCTCTTATATCGAGCCAAGACCAAAGAATTCCATTCGGCTAAGTTTCGATATGAGTTCATACAAGGGTCAAATTCAAAAGGTCATATATATTAGCACATAGTGAATTAGATGATCCACTACCTACCAAATTATAGGTCTTTGAATTACCTTTCCAACGTACCTGATTTCACCTCATTCTGGGTTTGGAGTTAAAAGTTATGACCATTTTACTAAAGCCTGTCTGTGCTTTCAAAAAAGGCGATGGTCAGTTTGACCACCTAATGCATTCGGCACATCACCAAATAGGTCGCCGAATCACTCTGGAAAAGTTTGAAAAACTATCAAAAAGGGCAGTGTGAAGGTCCCATTTAGCGTACCACCAAATGGTTCGACGATGAGACCTCTAGATCACTGATTTTGTTGATGGGACACTTCAAAACATCATCACTTTTTGACCTTTTGATAATATTTATACTTTTCCAAGATAAGGTTTTGACTCATTTTACTCTCTACACTCTTGTAAGCCATTGTAGCCCTAATCCTCTCCCAAATCCTTCCCAAAACCTTTTATTCAATCTCAAGACTTCAAGAAACTTTTGTTGGAACTCAAGAATACAAGTGAAGCCTCAAGTCTTCCTCAAATTGTCCTTCAAGAAACTCCAAGTCTAAGATATGTGGGTTCTTCATTTATGGGTTATTCCACCCATGGAGTCCCCAAAACCCTTTTTACTAAGTCTTTTAAAGTTAAGTTTGATTTATTATGGGTACTTTCTACTTCTCCTATTATACATGATAAATGTTGAAAATCTTCATCTATTGAATGAAATTGCATGATTTTCTTCAAGGATTTACTATTATAAACCATTTTATGATATTCAAGTTGTGTATGCTATGATGCCATGGGATGTTGGAAAGTTGATGATTTTACAATATTCATGTTGCTATATCTATGATTTGTAGGAAGGTATGAAAGATTTTAACTGGTGGATTTTGGAAGATGCCCTATTTTAAAACTACTAATGTTGTTCAAATTATGGGATATGAGATGATTTTCATAATGCCCTAACTAGAATTTCTCAATGATTATTGTTTGTTATTTTTAAATGGTTCCAAGTGATGATGTTTTACCCCAATTATACATGTTACCCTTGTATTTCATAAATTTGAGTCCCTATACATGAACCCACCATGATTTGGAACTAAGCTTTTGTAATGAAGTATCTCATGTATAATGAAAAGGTTTTTACTATATGTATGTAAGATTATGGATATGATGAAGGATGACGTCTATCAAATATGTTTTGAAATACGTTGAATTCCTATGAAAGTTATGCATTATTGTAAATCCCTCTCCATGTTGCTATGGTATACAAGTTTATGCATGTCATGATGATACTCATATTTGTATGTCCAATGGGACTAGTCTATTTGAAGTCAAGAATGAATGAAGGATTGAGGTATAAGTCCTCCACCTACTAAAGCTTATAAGATGACGATAAGCCGATAGTAAAGGCATAGACATAATTCAGGAGTTATCCTTATGATGATGATTTATGTTCAAATGTCTTATAGGATGGGTTAGTAGAATACCTCTCCATTGTTTCAAATGGCTTATGAGATGGGTTAGTAGAATACCTCCCCACACTAGATGATTCTCTGGGTCATGTTTATGGTTATTTTGTAAGAGTCACACTTTGCACCGAGTGGACCTTAGGATATATGCAGATACTCCCCATAGCTAGGGTAAGATATCATTAGTAGAATCCCATCATCCCATAACTATATTCCACCATAGGAAATAAGGGTCTCCGCTAGTAGAGGTCGACTTTTAGACCAATCGTTATTAGAGGTTGCTTAATAGCTAGCTTTAGTAGATTCACTTAGGCATCTTTTGAGGTCGCCTCGGCAAGTGACTTTCCGCTTTTTCTGGTGTAGGGAAAATATTGGAACTCCACAATTTAGCTCACATAGTTTATGTCGGTTATAGGCTTCTCTCACGCATGTTCAAGTTCTCCATATGGTCCCAAGTTGTCCTTTTATGATGATCATGATAGTTCCTTTATGTCATATCCAAGGGTGTCTTAAAGTTTTGTAACTCATTATCTCTGATGTTTAAATGGTTTCTTCATATGTATTATGGTCACTTGTTATTATAAATAATATTTATCGTAAAGGTATACAACTTTCTTTCCAAGTATGTATGGTGTCCATCATTATGAATACTAGAGTTTCACTTATACTAGATGGTTCTTTCTTTGATGTAAAATCAAGACTTTTTCAAGAGGTATGACTATTTTACTTATGCATGATAATCTATGTCCCTCCTTATCTTATGTTTTATGGTTCAAGTGACATTTCAAAATGATCATATTGTTCACTAATTTCATAACTTATATTATGTGTATTGCATGCCCACATACTAGTACATTCAAAGTACTAATGCAAACTTTTTGCCTGCAAGATTTAACTATGTAATGACCGGCGCTCCTCGATATCCTCCACGTGGCGAGCTTGGATTAGTGAAGATTATTATTGTGGTGAATCCTGTAGTTTGGGGACAATATCTAGTTTCTATCTTGTTTATAGTGAGACTTTATTCCACATTACTTTCTACTCATATCTAGATGTGTTGTTGGATACTTATCCTATGTACTTATGATGACATGTTGAGCTTTTATGGATAACTCATCCCTTAGTCCCTATCCCCAATGTGATGTTGTTGATCGAAGATGATGAAAGTCCTAAGTTCCTACTTTCCCATAACTTGAGTCATACTTACCCTCCCCTTAGTACTTGCTTGCTATGTGATTCATGCAAATCCTATTTCCTTATTCATCCTCATAGCTTGAGTCCAAAACCCCTATCCCCTTAAAATTATTTGTTGATGTTCGTTTTATTTTCGCAATCGATGATGTGAAAATAATATGCTAAGAAGTTTGTTTGGGTTTCCCATTCACCATGTCACATCCAGGCTCTAGGCTTGGGTCGTGAAACCTAAGGTCGCTTCAACCTGTTCGGCTGATAAAGAGGAAGGTAAGATTAAAAGTAAAGAATTATTTACTCCAAGAAAAGCATACCTAAGTGTGATGGGAGTGGCTTTAATTCGAGCTTTAGAGATTCCTTAATAGATTGTTTGGGTGGTGGACCCAACATTCTATCCAAGAGATTCACAAATTTCATGAGCATGTTGGCATTTGGGTTGTCCAGCACGCTAGCTATCTTTTCCGCATCTATGTCCCCCTCTAGCTCTTAATTTCATAGAACCTTTTCTAGAGGTTCCTTTGCTTTCACTTGATGAACTTCCACCTCCTCATCTATCACGATAATTGCAGATAATTTCTCATACACAACAGGAAATTTCAAGGCTTAGTACATATCAAACACCTCTACCCTGTTATGCGTTCGCATTCTCAGCCTTCGTACAACCACATCAATAAAAGCCCCTTCTATTGCCAAGAATGGGTGTACCAAAATGAATGGTACCTCTGGGTCTGACTCAAAATCTAGAATGACAAAGTCAACTTTAAAATGAGTGATCCCACTTGGACTAAGACATCCTCAATTATCCCGTCTGGACTGGCTACCGAATGAACTACTAGTTGAATCAAGTTTATAGTTAACTTTGGATCTCCAAGACCTAACTTCTTAAACATGGACCTGGATATCAAGTTGATACTTGTACCCAAATCAAAAAGACCTTTAGCATTTAAGTGTTTTCCAATGGTCATTTGAATGGTGAAACTCCAGGATCTTTCAATTTGGTTGGGAGTTTTACTTTGTTAAGAATCCTTGAACTGCACTCCTCAGTAAGTGTCACTGTTTAATACTCCGCCAACCTGCTCTTGTTGGCTATTATGTCCTTGACATATTTGGTCTACTTTAGGATAACCTGCAAAACATCAATCAAAGGTAAGTTAATATGTACCTGTTTGCGTAGCTCGATGAACTTTTCAAAGAATTCCTCCTCCTTCTTCTTAAACTTCTAAGGTAATGGTGAAGGAGGCATAGCCCTTGGTTTTTCCTTAACACTCTGTGTACTGGGTTCACCGGTCTTAGAAAATTTTTGTGAACCCTAATCATCCCCACTTTTATTTTTTTCGGATCAACTCAGTCAATGGTCTACCACTCTTAATACTTACTGCATTCAAACTTGCTTGGGATTAGGGTTTGTATTACCAGGTAACCCTCCTTGTAGGCGAGAGTTTTGCGCACTTGCTAACTGCCCAAGTTGTTTCTCCAGATTTTGAGTGGATAAATGGTTTGGCAAGCCTCTGATGACAGCTTAGCCTAGTCTTCCATGATCTGGTTCAATATCTCTTCCATACTCATACTTACAAGTTTTGGTGTTTGTTGGTTTTCTTGGCCTTGTTGATTATATTGGTGCCCCCCCCCCCCCTTGAGGTCTATACTGAGGTGGTCCCTGGTGCTGGTTCTGTTGGTTGGCACCCCAAGAGAAGTTTGGGTGGTTACTCTAATTTTGATTATAAGTTTTTCCATAACCTTGATGACCTCCACCTCTAGGTGCATTACCCATAAACTTCACATTCAGGATTGGCACCGCAATAGTCAGATATATGCTTATTATTTCCACACACCTCACACCATGTAGACTGTCGCTAGACCATATTCACAGGAGCCTGCTACTGTCTCAATTCCAGGTTGTTGAAATGGGTAGTCAGCATGTTCTGTATTACTGACAACTAAGCTAATAAAGTTGTCATAGCATCCACCTTTAACATCCTTGCTTGTTTATGTATCATAGGTCTAGTCTATTGTCCATTCTACTCGGTATTACCTTGTGAAATCTTATTTAGCAAGGGATACAATTCATTATAGGTTTTGTTCAAGGCTTGACCACCTACAGCAGAGTCAAGTAAGATTTTAGTGTTGGGCTCCAACCCTTCAATGAAGGTGTGGACCAATACCTCATTAACTTGGTGGTGGTGGGGACAATTAATCAACAAAGATTTGAACCTGTCCCAAACTTGGTACTAGTTATCTACTAGCTTCTGTCTGAAACTCAAAATCTCACTCCTAAGCTTCGCTATCTTCCTAGATGGGAAAAATCTAATAAGGAACTTCCTAGTCAAATCATCCCATGAAGTGATGAAATTTGGTGGCTCAGATTTCAACTACCTCTTTGCTTCTCCAAAGAAGGGGAAAACTCCAACCACACAAAGTCTGGAGACACTCCAAATGGGGTGTAAGTACCACTGATCACCAAGAAGTTCTGCAAATGCATTTGGGGATCCTTATGTGGCAATATAGTAAACTGACCATTCGTGTGCAAGAGTTGCACCGTATTCTGTTTTAACTCAAACCTCCCACTGGCCGATAGTCTTTGTATGTTGCTGGTCACGTTTATAGTTCATGGGATTGCCACATCTTTTACTGGTCTAGCTGCCATAGGTGCTAGAGTCTCTTCTATTACTTCTTTTGGATTCTCTTCATTCACCAAGTTGATTGGTGGTACCTGGTACCACATATTCATTCTCTTCTATTAGATGCCATAGGTGCTAGCACAATCAATAAAGCACTTTGAAAAATAACCAATTACCAAATTTAAAATCCTCAACAGCAATTCCAAAAACTTGTTGCTACCAAAGCATAGGCAAGTGTACGTGGTCAAACCTAGTAATATAGTGGCTCGATTGAGAGCCGAGATATGAAACAAAAGGACTTTAATGAGACACTTAGAAAAGTTTTGTTGCACTAAAATCAATCATGTGTGTTGGAAGAAAAGTGAATTATGTGTTACTACTACAACTACAATTACGAAAATGAATCTAATAAATGATCAATTCTTTAATCATAAATTTACTCAATTAAGAAAAGACTGTAGCTTTAGAAAACTTGTGTCATACCATATCTCACTTTGGTTTTCAATGAGTTGTCTAATTACTAGTTTATAGGGTTGATTTTACCATCATGGTCTTCCGATCTCTAATTGACTACTCTTATTGATTGCCTAATTACATCATTGAGCGGGGATAGGCATAGTGAAGCTCATGCAGGGATTGAAATTGGCTAGTGTTGTTGATAATAACTTAGCCACCTAAAAGTTGAATTAGACTCAATGATAGTAGTTCAGATGATTCAAATGAACCTCAACAACTCTTGGAAGCGTAGAAATGTCATTGAAGAAATCAAATTCAAGGTAGCACAGAGATATATCAGAGTTCGACATTGCTTCAGGAAAGCGAACGAAGCTGCAGATGTCTTGATGAAATATGCAATCATAATTTAGTAACCAAAGATATTAAGCTTAGAAGATGAGTTATCCAAAGAAACACTTGGACCCTTGTAGATGGACAAAATGCAATTACCTTTATTCAAAAGGAGAACAAAGAATCAAACTTTTTGGACATTCTAATCATCATAATGATACCTTGCTTGTAGTGTAGCAATATTATCTTTGTAATGATTCACTATATTGTATCAATATACTTGGTACAAATCCTCAAGGCATATTGCCACTGAATGTAACAAAATGCTCTAGAGTAGCATTTTGCCTTGCTTGTCTACTAAAGGTCAGCTCTTACGCTTCTCTTCATCTTTTGAGACTTACATGTCAGTTATGAATAAAGTAGGGATCATGCCAAATCCAACCCCATTGCCATAGGAATAGTATCCTAGGTAGTTGATTTTAATTTTTTTTTTTATAAAATTCTAACATCAATAATACTCAGCTTTATGGAACAGTTACCTAATTAATTTTAAATTTAAATACTTCTTTAGAGTAAGTCTAGCAAATTATATTTGTAAAAGTTGATTCTTTCGATAAGAAATTTTATAATTGGATCAAATAAAATTAAAATTATAGACTATATTTAAAAATATATAATTTATTTATAGATTTAATTTTTTAAATGTGATTTAAGCTAGCATCAGTTTTTAGAACTGTCAATTTTTTGAATTAGCTTAGAACACAGGTATCTCACATTTAAAAAAATGCAGTGTGTTAAACAGGTTTATTAGATTTGTTATTACTTTAACAAATCAATGATGAGGTTTGTTCTTTATGATACATGGAACTTATGTTTAGAATTTGAGCTAATTTGGAGTAGATTTTAGTGATAAAATTTGAAAAATAAAATTATTATTTTGTTGAAAAAAAATATAGGTGTGCACATCAAAAACTTTAGCTAATTTCAACATGTATTTTAGTCATATACTAGATCTTATTGCAGTCATAAATAATTATTTTGTTGAAAAAATTTCAGGTGTGCACATCAGAAATTTTAGTTAATTTCAATATGTAGTTTAGTCATATACCATGTCTTATCGCAATCACAAAAGTGAAAATTAAAAAGGTCTTAAATGGCTTTATTAAATTTGTTATTACTTGACAAATTGATGATTCCATTTTATTCTTTAAGATAATATATGAAACTTATATTTCCAATTTAAGCTTATTTGGAATATTTTTAAGTGTTGAATTGTTGAATTAAAAAGAATAAAAAAAATTATGACAAAACAAATTCAAACATACATGTCACAAATTTAAGATAATTTTTATATCCACTTCAAACTCGACTTTTCAACCTCAATTATATATGTCTGAATTATTTTTGAAAATGAATAAACTTAAGGAAAAAATCACACAATGGACATTAGTCAACTTCCAACTCCAAAAATGAATGTTTATGCACTTTGTCTATTATATTAGAATACAATATAGTGCATGTTGTTAACACACAAAAGATCATGAGATATATGTGTCAATCCACTCATACACTCATACGAACTTGAAATACGATAATTTATTTGTAATGATTTCAAAATCATGATACATATATGATGATTCAATCTAAATACTACTTGTAGCTCATTTAATTTATATTATACTATTAAAGCTCAATAATGTAAAACTCTAAACTTCGAACAATTATTCAAAACTCATTAAAAATCTCTCGAACTCAAATTAATAGTTCTAATCGATCATAAAATATATTTTTAACTTATTAAAATCATCCATATGAGGTCGCCTTGATAAAAAACTAACTGGAAAAAATTATGTGGATAAGCAAACATATTATCATGCCTCGGAAGGGTATCCTTGGCGTGGCCGACATTCAGAAACTATTGCTAGTCCCCAAGTGAACCACTTGGCCTCATCACATTCATTCAATCACAATCTAACAGTAGAAGAAATTAACTAGGAATATGACAATCAAATCTTTATAGATAAAAGTCTTAGGTCAATCAATCCAATCACAAGACTAGTAAGAAAGAAACTAGCCAAAACTCTATCACATCAATAAGTCACAATCTATTCTATGAAGCATCTACCATTATTATCTAGATGGTACCATGACAGACCATGGATACCTCAGTCAAAAGGAAATAAAGTACTAAACACTGGTAGCTAGATGATAGTAATATGGAAATCCTCTAAAAGCAAGGAGGTCTCACCAATCAGCTGAAAGCGAATAGATCCTCAACGGTGCATCTAATGGTGATCCCTAATACCTATCTCTGCATCATAAAATGGTGTTTTCCAAATAAACATCAGTACGTGAAATGTACGAGCATGTAAAATGGTTGAATGAAACAAATATCAAGGTAGGATATTAGCAACTCAAATCAAAAGATAAAAAAAAACTCAATCAGAAATGTCAAATGTCTATCTAAAGCAAGAATAAAGAGTAGACAATGACCCATCAGTATCAATCCATTTCAAATCAATTCCAATCCAATCAAATTATAGCACTATTAGTGTAAACTTTTTATGGGAGTTTCTCTTATCCGACAACAATTAGTTATGAGTCAGTGATCGTACCACAATCTCATTGATGTTGCCATAATTGTTCAATACCTTTCCAGGGTAAGAACAAATTAAATCCATAAATGGATCCGGCAATCGACGTCCTCTATTATTTTATGGACCTAATCAAGAGGAAGCATCTGACTTAATGGTTCAATCATCGCCTACACTTGGGGACGTAGTTAATGAGTTTGAGTTGGACTAACTCTTACTCAATTTGGTACTCGATACTCCTCCCAAGACTCAATGTTCATAAATAATCAATCTCAATCACATCTTTCAACAATTTGACCGAGCAATTTCATCAACTCTTCAAGAATGAATTAGACAATCATGTAAGAGGACTTTCAACTTAGACCAATCTGTAGAGTTCAATTATGCAGAATCACAGGACCATCAAGTTTTATCAACCTATAATCATGCTCACATCACAATCAAAGTCAACATTCTCAAATCAAGGCTCTAGACTCAATCCTTAGGTTCTTTCATGCAATTCTTATATAAAAAATATCTAGGGTTTTTGAGATAATTTATATAAAAATATTCATTCAGTAAAGCAAGTTCATGATGATCATCAAACATGCAAACATATATAAAATATATAGTTATAAGAAAACCTTTAAAGAAAACATACATGGAGACTCAACATTTTCACAATCTCTCTACTCAAACTCAAGTATAAGAAATCAACATGTAGGGCACATGGATGAGCTAAATCCAATGCTATGAATAGCCTTACATACCTGGAAATTTGAGTTATGGAACAACTTAGAAGAATTCTCAAGTTTTCGCTTCAAACCTAGCCTTTTTTTCTCCCTTGAAATCTTGTTCTAAGTTGGAGAAGGTGATTTAGCGTAGAAAAGTTGAACTGATGTATTTAGAAATTTATTTACTTGTAAAAACGTCAAGTTAAAGCTTTGAAAGGGTGGAAAAAGACCAAAATAACCCTTCTTAAAAAGTTGTCAAAGTCATCACGGGCCCACTTACAGCCCGTATAAAATTCCATGGTCATAGGAACCATCCCGTAAACTTTTAGGCAAAATTCAGGGTTTCTGGATTAATTTCATGAGCCCAATCTACGTCCGTAGAAGCATCTACGACCCGTAGATGGGTCCTTCAAATTTGGGACTCAAAAATGGACTTTTTGATGTTTTTCCACGAGTTAACAGTATGGGTCGTAAATCAAACCACGGCCCATATATAGGTTTCGTAGTTCAACTCTGTATGGCAGTCCGTAGTAAAATGGTCATAACGTTTGACTCCAAAATCCAAATAAGGTCAAATTGATGGCGTTGGAAAGCTAATTCAAATACCTTTCATTTGGTAGGTTATTAGATGCCTAATTCTTTGTGTGATAAAAGTTATGGTTATTTAAAGTTGACCCTTGCATAATCTAACGCGAAAAACTCAATCGATAGGAAAGTTTTGAACTCGACTAAGTACTAGAGGTCTCTTATGAACCTAATTCACTTTGAAAACTATTTACACTTATAGGAATGAGTCTAAAAATATAGATACATTAAGTCATCGTTAGATTTAAGCTTATATACTTACGATAAAAAAAATTGAATCGTATGAATAAAGTTATGGAGTGTTACACATATACTAGTTAGTTAGCTAACATAGCTATAGTTTGAATTAATTACGGCTCGCGACAAATATCTAGCTGTAATTATTGTTTGAATTTTGTATAATTTGCGCTATTTATATAAATGTTGCACGCGATTATACAAAAGATGTGCAGGAATCAAATTGTATAGTAAAATATACAAACACAATGAATTGTATAGCGAATTATACAAACGTTGTGCACAAATTGTATAGCGAAATATACAAACTCTATACAAAACTGTGAATTATACAAATATATACAAATGTTGCTATAACTATAGTTAATGTAATTACTCAAACTGTAGCTATGAAGAATAATTAAAGTATTTTTAAGTAGTTATATATGAAAAATTCTCTATTTACTATGGTCAATCTAAGGTTCCTTAAAACTCAAAACTTCGACTAAAGACTCAAATTACTTCCAAACACCTTGAAACTCATATCAGTCAACCAACCAAGTTTATAATCATCTTTTGAACCCAATAGAACTTTTATGACAATAATATATCTTCTCATGGAGAAAAATAGTGAGAGTTGATATCTATATTGGACATTCACATACAATGTATTTCACAGCATGATGAAAAAAGGCATAAATTTATCCCTAATCTTATCCGAAAAAATCAGTTACATCCTTAAACTACCATGACGACCTATTATGCAAAGTTATTATTCAAAAGTGAATTTATTTACCCCCTAAAACTGACATGGCAAAAAAAATTATATATATCACATTTGGCTAAAAAAAATAATTAAAAAGATAAATCAAGATCCTCATTATACCACCTTACCCCCACCCACGCCTTTTCTTGTTCACACCCCCACCCAGTTCTTATTTATTTTTTAAAAGAATTTCATCACTTTCCATACCCAATTTTCACCGCAATGCCACCTCAGCAGAATTCTCTCACCCCTATTGTATCTTATTTGATTTCACCTTCTATATTATACTTGATATTTCTCATCAACTTTGTTGGTAGTTAATAAAATTGATTATTTAATTTAAAGATATAATTAGTGATGAATTTATTGGTGATAGGTGGTGAATCTCAAAGAAGAGGGATTTAAAGGTGGTGAAGAAGAAGAAATCCATATTGATAATGGTGGTGATGGATTTGTACCTTTTGATGGTGATCATGTGATTTTGATGATGACTTTTGTTATAGGTTTTGAATTTTATGGTGGTTCTTTATAACTTGTGTAGGGACAATGGTGATAGTGTGATTTAGATGATGGGTTTGATCCTAGGTGGTGAAATTTTTTATAACTATTTTGATTTTTGATTGTGAAATATATAAATTTGGTACTAATATAGTGATCAATCAAGAAGAAACAATAGAATGATATGGAGATTTTTTTAAAAAAAATCTAACATGGCATCTAATGTGAGAGTGATATGACTTTGATGTAGCACACATGTAATACACCTCCTATTGTGAGGGTAGTGTTATACGTCGCGAGATTAAATAAATTCACTTTTAAATAGTAATATGTAATAAATTATCGTAATAATTTAAACTTGTAACTGATTTTTCAGAATAAGTTAAACGGTAAATTTATGTTTGTTGACACCCAATTTTGACCCGTCATTTTAAAAATTCATATTTTTGTGTTATTATTGTTTAAAATACATTTTTTTTGATAATTTTAGATTAATTGTTTTATAATTACTCATATTTTTAAAGTTTTAGAATTTTAATTAGTTGGATTTTATAATTTTTACGCGGTCTAATAATCTATTTATTTATTTAATATTATTGTTATTATTTTTACACAAAACATTTATACGCAGATATATATTTGGGCCCGTATTTCAGCCCATTAGGTTTCTAAAGATGTGTATATAAATTCTACGTTGTTGTCATAATTGAAAAGAGTAAGCATTTTAATTAGAAAAAAATAAAATACATTGTCTCTTTCTTCTTTACTGTTTCGGCGGCCCTTGCCGGAATCCGGCGAGCCGCCATCAGAACCAACAACCCTCTGTTCTCCCCTCCTTTTTCTCCTCACACCCTCACCACGAGCAACTGCCGTCAAGAAGCAAAACCCCTCTCCGCCGTCGACCTCTGCATCTCCACCTCCACCCACTACACCTGCTCCGTCCTCCAGTCCCCCACCACCTACAAAATCAGAACCACCAACCAGCCACCGCACTTCCTTCAACTCCTCACCCTTTACAGCCTCGAAACCTACTAAATAAGCCCCTTAACACCATCGCGACCCCCTTCTCCCCTCACTGCCATGGCCAAACTGGCCGCAGCCCTGCCAACGTCGACCCGAACTAGTCCCAAAACAGCCCACCTTCACACCACAACCAGCCAACTAGTCATCCAAAACCCCTACAACCTAACCCCCTTTTTCACCCAAACCAAACCAGTAAACAACCCGCAAAACCATGGCCAAAACCCATCCATTTTCGCCATCTAAATGCACCTAAAATAGCCCCAAAATACCGGAAAACTATCGGAAAAATCAACCCCAAAAAGCCATCGGAAAACCCCTCAAATAGCACAAAACAACTCCGACCACACCTCTGAAAACCCACCCTCAAACAACCACTTCTCCAGTCAATACAACAATCAAACGACCTTGCCGAAGAAAATCACCAACAAGCTTTGAATCCCCCAACTTTGGATCAGTTCAACGAAGAGGCCACATAGAGGATTTCGTCTTCCTCAGCAGTTTTGTCCCTTCATATTAATGTGAGCTAATTGTTACATTTTTAAATTTTTTCTTTCTTTCTAACTTTTTGTTACTCTTGCTTGATGCACAATCGTCTGATTAGTAGCTACTGTTATTTGGGTTTCCTTTTCTTGTTAATTTGTTTATTTTATTTTCTTATTCTTACTTTGATCTAGAATTTTAGATTAATTGAGTGCATTTGTTTATTCTTTCAAGGATAGATTTAGGTTTTATTTTAGTAGTCATCTTTATTGTTATTTATTCATCACTGCCCTGTAAATGATTTTGTGATTTTTATTGATTATTTATTAATTTAATTTAATTTTCATCATCATTTTGTTCTCATTTTGTAATTCTTTATATTTGTTTTTACTAATTGTGTTTAGTTTGTCATTATAATCTTGATTTACCTTTGTGTTGAGTTGACTGATATGATGTTATTTTCTATTATTTTATTTTTTATGCTTATGGAACGTTTATTACTTGATGATTTACGATTCATTACTCAGGATGTTTTAACATTATTCATATATTATTTGAAGCATTATTGAA